>LR749736.1:1033239-1194363 GCA_902729485.2 Mus minutoides
GAAATGGACAGATGATAAGCCAGTATCCCAAATTAGCTATTAAGCCAAAAGGTGTTTCTCACCCCGAGCACTAGGGGAACCTTCTCTACCCACATACCTGCTGTTCTTGCTGCTGGCGCACTGCTTGAGAAATCTTTCTCTGGTTCTGTAGCAACTGCTGCTGTTGCTGCTGCTGCTGCAGGAGAAGCTGACATGCCTATAAAACAACGAGGAAACCACAGCTTCCTAAGACCAGTATGGAGAGACTGCATGCTACAGGGCAGGTCAGTGTGTCAAAAGCATCTGTAACCAAGTTCTTGGTCTACAGCTAAGGTTACCTTCAGGCAAACTGATCTATCAACTTTTAGTCATACTTAACCATCTGCATAAAAGTTTGAACATCAAGTGACAAAAAGAAGGAAGTTAATGCAAAGATAAAAAGAGAAACAAATAACCTCTTCAGCAACAGGAAGAAAACATGCCACTTACCAACTGAAACTGGGGAATCTGTGGGAGCTGGCTCAGCATGGCAATCTGTTGAGGAGATAACTGGGGCCCCACATTAAAGAGACCTGGATTCAGGCCACTGTTGGGGAACTGCTTGAGCATTGAGGCAGAAACCTAGTCAGAAGACAGAGGGAAAATCCTTAGAACTTATTCAAATACCCCCCACCCCCACCCCTTGTGAAAAAGACTTGATGGCTCTAAAGCAAGGACTGCCATTTTCTTGAAAACTATCTGCAAGAACTACTCCCGAGTGTTAACAATGGCATCTAGCTCTGGGCTGTGAAGCCATTAAAAACCTTTTAATTCTAAGACTTCCTAATTTCCTGCAATAAAAATGGTGAAATTTTAAATCAGGAAAAAAAATCTTTAAGAAAAAAATGATAACACTGGCTTCTGTCTAGTTGAGAGATTAGTACTGGAAACATCTCATACAAAACACGCTAAACTGAGCCAGGCAGTGGTGGGGCACTCCTTTAATCCCAACACTCAGGAGGCAGAGGCAGGTGGATTTCTGAGTTCGAGGCCAGCCTGGTCTACAGAGTGAGTTCCAGGATAGCCAGGGCTACAGAGAGAAACCCTGTCTCAGAAAACCAAACCAAACCAAACCAAACCAAACCAAACCAAACCAAACCAAACCAACAATAACAACAAAAAAGACACACTAAACTGCTTAGAGCTAATAGATATGTACTAGAAGACACTTTTTTTTTTTTTCCCCCGAGACAGGGTTTCTCTGTGTAGCCCTGGCTGTCCTGGAACTCACTTTGTAGACCAGGCTGGCCTCCAACTCAGAAATCCGCCTGCCCCTGCCTCCCAAGTGCTGGGATTAAAGGTGTTCGCCACCACGCCCGGCTTGAAGACATTATTATACAATATGTATGCATATATGTATATATGGTTTTGTTTTTTTTTTGAGGGGAAGACAAGGTCTTACTATGTAGCCTTGGATAGCCTCAAACTCACAGAGATCCTCCTGCCCCTGCCTCTGCCTCCTGAGTGCTGGGATTAAAAGCCCAGTAGTTGTGGTGGTACTTTTATTCTTTGTGGTGGTGTCAGTTGGGTCACAGAGAACAATTGTAACCCTCTCCACCTAGCACAGGAGTTAAGAGCTTACACTGTGTTGATGGGGTGAGGTAACACATGCCTTGTCATAAGTCCTTGGGAAGCAGACATATCTCTTAAGCTCTGGAATTCTGGACCATTCTGGCAATATATAGAGTCCCCCATTTAAAAAAATAAATAAAACTGATTACATGCCTTGGCATATATCTCAGTCTCTATCATTCCTAACCTGTGTGACTCAGAACAAGTACCTTATTAACTTTTTAAAATAGGAATAACAGAAAGTGACTAATAACAGAAAGCCCAATGTTTGAGACATTTGAGTTAATGTAGATTAACACCTACACTTAGAAAGGCATTTCCTAAGAATTTGTTCTGATGTCACAGGGTGCGTTTTCAGGATAGAAGACCAGAATTCCTTAGTCCCTCATCCTCAGGCTAACATAACTGACTCTGCAACCTCTACCTGCTTCCCAACACAGAACTAAGAACAGAAAGTCATTTTCTAGTTGAGTCTTACACGAACTGTGTGGTCACCCCTTTGTCAAGACCTGACGTTTTCTAACAAAGCCTCACATCTATGTGTCTAGTGATAACCTTCTAACTATTCAACCAAGCTCAGTACCGGTCAGAACCAGCTGTCTGACATATGCAGTGAGGAGGAGTCAGGGACAGCCAAGCACTCCATCACCGAGAGAGACTCAAGCCTGATCATAGTGAACCCAGGCAAATGGGTCTCTTACATTATCTGTATGTAGAGGGCACAAAGTAGATACTCCATAAATGCTTATTAAATGAACAAACCACCATTATTATTCTAACTGAAGAGTCATTCACCATGTGATTCTCTGATCTTTTTATCTACTTATTGCCACTCTGTGCTATCCCATGGGACCATGGATGGAAATGCAGAACCAACTAGATAGAGCTGAGAATAATCTAGGAGGATGAGACTAAAATCTCTGCCTACCCTGAAACGAGCCCATTAATAACTAAGCCAAACAAATGTCTTTACATTAGCGTTTTGCCTGTATGCATGTCTGTGTGAGGGTTTCAGATGCTCTGGAACTTGAGTCAGAGACAGTTGTGAGCTGCCATGTGGTTGTTGGGAATTGAACTCTGGTCCTCTGTAAGAGCAGCCAGCACTCCCAGCACTGAGTCATCTCTTCAGTCCCACAAACAGATGTCTTAACATTTAACTTTCTTTTCATAAATTCATCCTCTGCTGCAAGCCCTTGATGGTATGGATTGAGTTATGCAGATCAGATTAGCTCCCCTTCCCCCCCTTTTTAAATAAAGAAGGCTTTTTGGGCTGGACCTGGTCTGGTAGTGTATACTTTTAACTCTAACCCATGTGAGTCTATTTTATGTGTATGTGTGTACATCTGAGTATATGTATGTGCATCATATGCATGCAGGATGCAGGAGCCCAAAAAGGTTAAAAGAGGGTATCAGATCCCATGCTAGAGTACAGGCAACTGTAACTAGCATGGGAGTGCAGTGCTGCTGAGCAATCTTCCCAGCCCTCCCTACACTCAAGACAAAAGCAGAAACTCCTTAGTCACCAGTTGGTTCTATACAACTAGTATAAGCAAAGAACTAAAGTCACACACAAAAATGAACTTGAAAGGCTTTTATTATCTGCTTACTTTCCCCCCCTCTGAGTCTGTGTTCTAATCAGTGTCTGTCTCTCTTTAACTTCATCTCCCATTCTATAGCTCAATATGTTGCTTTCTATGGAGTATTCCAATCTTAACTTTCTTTAGCACCTTGGTCAAAGTCAAATTGGCTAGTTTCCTTTCAGTTTTTATTTTGTTTTGTTTGAGACAGGATTTCTCTGTGTAGCCCCAGTTGTCTTGTAACTCAGTATGTAGACCAGGCTGGAAAGCTGCCTGTCTCTGCCTGACTGCTGGGATTAAAGGCATGTGCTAAAGACCATACCTGGGAGTTCTGTGTTAATTTCAAGTCACCACCTCTGAACATCCTCAAGAATGTATGACTATCTATCTTCTCTTTGACACTCTCTAATCTAGAACTCTCTGGTCAAGTCCAAACTTGCCCATCATCTCATTTTTTTCCATTATCTCAGCCACATCCAGTTACCCAATCAATTCTAAGGTGAGATTGGTTGCTTCCACTCCATCTAAGAGATACTAATGATGCTGAGTCTTACCAATCAACTTAAAAACTTGTTTGACCTCTCTTTGAGCTTCTGAATTCACAGCACAGTATGAGCATATCACAATCACGGGATATGGCTCCCATCCCAGTCTTAAGACAGGCATGTGGAATACACCTTCTACAATTTTCCTATATAGTTCATATATACTACATATAGTATATAGCTTCTTCCTTTTTTTTCCCCTTGATAGAGGGTTTCTCTGTGTAGCCCTGGCTATCCTGGAACTTGCTCTGTAGACCAGGCTGGCTTAGAACTCAGAGATCTGCTTGCCTCCTGAGTGCTGGGATTAAAGCACTGGCTTTGTGAATTGTTTCATATATGCTATATAATTTCATTGTCTGAAATAAAAAAAGGCAAAATTAACCACACATATTTAAAGATGTCCAGATATAGAAAAGTACACCAACTCAAGGCATTCTTATATTTACACTGCACCAGTGCACATGTCCCTTAAGTTGACAGTTTTAGACTCTAAGAGTCAATACCCAGAAGGTCTTTTTATTTACCCTTGCCCCTTCCAGGCTGCAGATACAGTGGCTCCTTACAAGAATTACAAAAGGATCAGAAAGTAACACCACTATGCTCCTGGCAAATGGCTGCTCAAACCTAGGATGCAAAGTAATTAAAGTGCAGGTTTGCATATTCCTATTATGGAGAGTTAATTATGCAGGCTTAAAAGCCCTCAGTCTCCAGCTGGGCTGGAGAAAGTGAGTATCTTGAAGCAATCAATATGGCTTTTAACAAAGCACTGCAGGTGCAAAATGACAGAAATTTAAAGGCATGACAAAAGCCACCAGAATTTTACTTTCTGAATCCTCCAGTGAGTGGAGGGAAAGCAACAGTAGAAACAAAGGCTTTAACAACTCTTCCTGCCTTTTTTTTCTGGCTGTGTTGAGAAAAGAACCTAGGGTCTCAAACATGACTTTTCTATCATTGAATGACGTTCCCAGTCTTGTAATAAATGTTAAATGTTAAGTTTCAGTGTTTATGCTTTATAAAAAAAAATCTCAAATACTTCATTCTGGACAACTAGGTTTAGAAATAATGTAGGACCACACATGGGTCCTACCACTAAGGAGGCTAAGGCAGAAGGATCAAGTTTAAGGCCAGGATGCACTCCACAGAAGCAAAGCACCTAATATTGATGAAGGCTTTTGTATAAGACTTTCTCTGCAGATTACTTATAATAGCAAAAAAATAGAAACAATTTAATATCCAATAAAAGGTGAAGAGTGTTAAGTAAATCAAGGTAAATGTATTTAACGAAACAAGTTTCTGATAATAATTAACATTGCCAGGTGTGGTGGTATATTCCTTTAATCCCAGCACTGGAGAGACAGAAAAGAGGATCTATATGATTTTAAGGCTAGTCTGGGTTATAGTAAGACCCTGTTTCATAATAAAACAAAACAAAAACCAAAACCCTACAAACAAAAGAATGAAAAACCAGAAGAATGATCAATATGGGCTGGGGCATAGCTCACTTATGTACCTAGCACACCCTGGGTTACATCCCAAGAATCAAAAGAGAGGGTAGGGAATCCATGTGAAGACTATTTGGCAACAGGGGAAAACACTAAGAGACAGTGTTAACAACGGTGGGTACAGAGATGAAAGGCATGCTTGCACATGCATAAAGTCAACGGGATGTGCGCAACACAGCTGTTGTCACCCCTGTGGCTGTGAAACTTGACGTAAGGGGCAGAGGAGGAAGGAAAGACGAGGAAACTTCTGGAGGCTAAGTAGGCAAGAGTAGTGGGGAAGCACTGTAAGCTTCAGAGCTTAGCCTGAGATAGCATCTTGGCTAAGGCACTCTGAAGTAGAGAGCCAAGGAAGTAAAGGTCATGCCAACTGGCAGCCCCAGACAATAGTGTTCTAAATATGACTGTTGTTTTGGGGTCACTTGGTTGGAGTGTAAGGTATAAGTTGGGTGAGATCACCAAGAACCCTAAAAATGGCAGTAAACACTGCACTGTAGGTGGGTGAGCAAGCCAGGAGAGGATCTGCAGCCAAGGGACATCGTGGTGTACTATAAGCTTTACAGCAGAGCTTCGCATATCTTTCTGTCATGCCTAAACAGACACAAACTAGGCGAATCTACTTAAATTTAATGATGATGAAATAATAGCTAAATTTCAAGTGTTCCTCTGCTAATAGCTACCAGAGTGGACAATGTGGCTATGAAGAGGACAAGTGTGACTCAGACTACAGACATCAACACCTGAATGAGGAAGAATGGGGCAGACACAAGAAGGCTCTGCACTACCTATGACAGCAGCCTTCTAGGGACTTAGGGACTACATCAGTAGTGATAACAGTCAGAGCCTGGATCAAGAGGGTTGGTTGTTTTTTTTTTTTTGTTTGTTTTTTAAAACAGTGTGTGTGTGTGTGTGTGTGTGTGTGTGTGTGTGTGTGTGTGTGTGTGCTTGCACATGCAGATGTGTGCCCCCTTGGGTTTTCGTGAAGGAGTTATCCTCAAGGAGCTTATCAAGGTTTCCCAAAGGTAACTCCAGGTACTGAAGGGAAAATTTCCTGAACTGAATGTGGCTGTGATGCAGGAGGATCACACTTTAGCTTGTGGGTCTTTGGTGTGAACAACTACAGAATAGGAGCAAGTCTAGCTGGAATTTTTGTTTTGTTTTTAAATTTGAACTTATCTAGCAGTATATGACACTGAAAAGAACATGTTGACAGCAGGCACAATTTTATAACTCAATATTAAGGTCACTGAGGCAGATGAGGTGACCTAGTGGTGGCTGTATGCTGTGAGAGGGTTGAGAACTGAGCACCAGGACAGTCTGATGATCAGTGTTGAGAGGTGGGAGAAAGGCAGAGAACCACTCACTGGGTAGGTGCTTGATCAAGAACCAAGTGACCCAAGTGTTTCAGAGGGAGGATGGGATGTCATACAAAGACAGGAGGTGACCTTTCCAAGTGGGTTTGACCTCCACTGCCACTGCTTTGCTTGTGCCCTGCTCTCTGAAGCTCTGGTAACTCCACCATGTAAACATACTCCATCTTACTTCCAGTGTCATCTCTCAGACTTTTCTGCCATCACTGAAAAACCTTGCTTAACATTCTATTGTCTACAGTAACCACCACACAAAAACAACCCAGTGAAGATGGGGAGGAAGGACAAGACGGGATAGACAGGATGGAGATGGACACATGCAGCTGGGGTTAGGCTCCCAGCACAAAGGTCCTGGTGGTCGGTAATTCAAGTTCAAGAGGATCTGATACCCTCCTCTGGCATCTATGGGCATTGTACTTGCACGCACGCATGCACACACACTTGCTTACTTGTAAAATATCTGCGTATTTTGTATTATTAAATTAATTTAAATATAGTGTATACATATTAAAAGAAAACTACCTATGGTTGAGCAGGTCCCCAATCCCAGGAACTGTCTTCACAGAGGGAGAGAGATCTTTAAAAGTAGCAGCCCAGATCATACTAACGAACAAGCTTACAAAGTGGGCTACAGTAAAAGATCCAAACATCGTTTTTGTCACATTCCATCCCTAATTCCTTGTCTATTTGCTTCCCATCCCATTGATAAATTACACACATCTCTACCAACCTGTTCACACTAATCATTCACTCCAACGAACTGCCTTTCCTTATGCCAAGTGCCAGCTACTATTGCACCAGTGCAAGGCTTCTGTGGTTTGGAAGGCCTCTTTAATGTGGCCATGCATAGAAAATTTAAACTTACTCTTCAAGACCCAGTTTAAATGTCACTGCTAGTGATGCTTATAACATCTAATTGATCGGGAGGCAGAGGCAGGCGGATTTCTGAGTTCGAGGCCAGCCTGGTCTACAAAGTGAGTTCCAGGACAGCCAGGGCTATACAGAGAAACCCTGTCTCGAAGAAAACAAAACAAAAAAGATAACATCTAATCGAGTGAAATATCACTTTGGTCCTCAGACTTTGTTGACCACCTGTGCCATTTTTCCCACAATCTGCTGCCTTTCCTTCAGTGTCCTGTCGTACTGGCCTCTTCATCAGCTCTAAAGCTCTCAGAGTAGGAAGCCAGTCAGTATTCTAGCAGGCAGCTCCTCAGAGTTCTATAGAAAAATTCAGAATCTCATAATTCTGTTTGTCTTCAGGCAAATACTTGAGGGCAAGCTGCTTTTGAATACTGTCACCTTAGAATTTATGAATTTCTTTTAATTAGTCACAATTAAAAAACAAGATATTAGACAATTAGTTGTTACAAAGCATCTATTTTGTATTCTGAGCTGGTATTCTGTTCTAATAATCTTGCACTTGACACCTGGATCTGTCAACTGTCCAATTGAAACCAATCCTTTCCTGTGCATCAACCAGGCAGTAACAATGGCCTGCTACCTGAATGGTCTTTTAACGCTGAAAGGCAGGAACACAAAATTTCTTACCTGGGGGGAGATAAACTGGGGAGGCACTTGCGCCCGGAGACCAGGAGAAGAACTTAGTGGCTGCACTGGAGTGTGCAGGCCTCTCGATTGTGCTGTGCTGTTTCCAAACAAACCATGACTGCCGCCCTGCAGAGAGAACCATACTAGTCAGGACATCTTATCAATTCAAGAAGACGATTAAGCAATAGTTCTCATTTCTAACCCTAAGAATGAAGATCTCTACTGCATGGAATGACATCATTCATTTTAGAATCGAGGAGCTCTTTGTATTGGGATGTTGGCGGACAGTTACTCGAACTGAGTCATGGGCAGATCATTTACTACAGGTGGTCTGATAAAGTATAAACTGAAAGGGTTACATTTAACAAAATGTTAGAGGTAGTGCTACATTTCTTGTGACTGAGAGGAACTGGCTGTGCAAGATTTCTAGACTGCTTATTTGAGACAGGGTCTCATCCTGTGGTCAGCTGAGGTGAGCCTCTTAAGTGCTGGGATTACAGGCATGTACAACCACAACCGGCTTAAGAACCCTCCTTTTATAAGTTTGGGTTTATCAAATTTAATTCTCAAGACTTTATAAGATCTATCTTAAAAGGAACCTGGGTAAAAACACATACTATTACCAAGCTATCAGTGTAAAGTAATGTGGGTATCACTTTCCTCTACTAGTTGGCTTAACCAATCAGTCACTCACAAGGACCCTGATGTAGCTGCGCATCCTTCCCTGTCCTGAATCTGTTGGCTTTCTTTGCTAAATGAGAAAATGTTCATTAACTTCACATCAAAATAAGAAGGGACACATTACATATTATTCTAGGTTATGGAAATAACATTACTCACCTGTAACTTCACATTCCAAAGTATAAATATCAGCCTAGTTATAGATATAAAATAAAGCTTAATTCCATGATTCCCAATAAATCATTGAGCTCATCTCTAATCTCCTAATGAGAGCAAGGGAAGCTTGGCCCTGGCGTCCCAACCTTTCTGATTTGTTTCTAGGTACAGAAAGTTCTTCAGTAAAGAACTTGTCACAATTTCCTCTGTCTGAGGACTGCCCTCCTCCCAGCAGTGTCTCACTAAGCATCTCAGGCTGGCACTGGAGGCGTTCACCACTCTTCACACTGGCATCCTAAGGCTCTCTATGCTGTGTACTCTTGGCCTACTCAAGGCTTGAATTAAAGAGCCCACCAAGGGTATCTTCCCCCACACTGCCTCCTCATCCATGGACAAAGTGAAGGAATTCCCCTGTGTTAACATTACACCAGAAGGGACTCTGCCGATGTTCACTAGAACCATGATTCAGTCATTCTCTGTTGTTGTTTTTTTTTTTTTTTTGTATTAGTTCAACCCTTGCTTTTGGAATTCTCGGAACTCCAAAAAGCCTTGGGCTCCAGGATGCATCAATCATTTGCTTACATCTATGATCCAAGACCATTCATTTGAAAACATCCCACTAAACATCTTCAGCAAAGACAGCAGTCAATGCCTTTGTAAACTGAGGTTATTATTCCCAGTTTAACACAGGGATAAGGTAATCTTAAAGAATTTACATCATTAAGTTCCAGAACACTCAAGACACTTCGATGGCTTTAATGATTGATTCAAAATTAGATTAAGAGACTGCTAGATGCAAATTAATGAACTTAAAAAGCACCAAAACTAAAAACGATTAAAAACAGAAAATAGAAATGGCAATTAAAATATGTATATATCATAAAAAGATCTACCACAGATTTTATTTTCCCGAGGGTTGTTTAACTTACATCACTGCACCCAGCTTAGAGTCATTTATTTTATTTTTGGTTTTTCAAGACAGGGTTTCTCTATGTAACTCACTCTGAAGAGCAGGTTGGCCTTGAACTGAGAGATCCACCTATGTGAGCTACCACATCTAGCTAAGATTATTTTAAATTTCAGCCTTTCCTTTGATAAGAAGATTCTCAGCTTCCTGCCAAAATTCAAGGGTGTCTGAAGCTACCACACAGCATTCTGATGTTTCTGAAGTTAATACAAGCTAGCTGACAACAGTCTATACAAATGCTTTCCTGCCACCCTAACATGGTACTTCAGTTCATTTTCTTGGCTCAGGTTTGCTGAAGGTAGCAATATGTGGCCTTCAAAAACATATGTAGGAACTATGAAGGCAGTGACTCAAAGGCTGCACACATGCCAATATCTGACTATTGTTCAAGCTTTTCAGGTATATGTGGAAGTTCTAAGATGACCTGTGTCTATGTCCTTCTAATTATTGGGGATTTATGTCCCAACCCTAGGGTTTAATTTAGTAAAGAATATAAATTTAAAATAAAAAGTGAACTGATTGAAATGTTCTGTGATTTGGCAAAAATTATTATTATTTCTTATTATTAGAGACAGAATCTCACATTATAGCTAAGCTGGCTTCAACCCCCTGCCTCCTGATCCTTCTGCCTTGGCCTCTCAAGTATTGTGATTAAAGATATGCTACCATGTCTGGCTTAAGTTTTATCTTTTTTTTTTGGTTTTTCGAGACAGGGTTTCTCTGTATAGCCCTGGCTGTCCTGGAACTCACTTTGTAGACCAGGCTGGCCTCGAACTCTGAAATCCGCCTGCCTCTGCCTCCTGAGTGCTGGGATTAAAGGCGTGCGCCACCACACCGGGCAAGTTTTATCTTTTAATTATGAATTAAATTTAATGAGCTCCGTATGATAGCAGTTTGAAACGGTTAGAACCTATTGGGTAGGACATATGCACCAATTTGATACCAATGGACTTTGCAGTAATCTAACCATTACAAAGACATTGAGGAATTGTCTTTTCTTTCTTTTTTTGGTTTTTCGAGACAGGGTTTCTCTGTGTAGCCCTGGCTGTCCTGGAACTCACTTTGTAGACCAGGCTGGTCTCGAACTCAGAAATCCGCCTGCCTCTGCCTCCCCAGTGCTGGGACTAAAGGCGTGCGCCACCACGCCCGGCGGGATTGTCTTTTCTTAAAAAATCCAATGCAAGCTGGTGGCTGGTCTGTTAAACTTGAGTTTACCTACTAATAGCATTAGGTATTTATGCAAGCCTGGAACCACATTTTTATTTTTATTTTAAAATTAGCATTTGCAAAACATTGTTTTTCTCTGTTCACGTAAGCAATACATACCCACCCCATTTAGGAAACTACATACAAGCAAACAAATACAATGCTGAAATTAAAGGAAGGAAACAGAAAAACTACCTTATGACCCCAATCTGGAGATGACTAATCTGAATATATGGACAAAGCACAATCTACTTTAATCTGCATATGAGAGGCTGTATACAACTTGTATATGTATGTTCTAAGTGGTCCTGCTTTACCTGAGCCTTTAATATTCATGTGAAGGTCACCACACGAAACAGAATGGATCCAACAACATGTTGTATAATTTGTGCTCTTGGGCTCATCCTGAGGTAGAGGCACAGTGGCAAGTGAGGAGGAGTCACAGGACTCTAGCTAGGGAAGCACTACTGTTGGCGCTGTGGCTGTAACAGCACTGATGGCCCCAGATTGCTGGGTTTCTTCATGAAACTACAACAGACCCTGTGTCCCCTCAGGCTGTAAGAGTGAGTACCCATCATCACTTGATTGGCCAGTTCTGATGCTACTGTGTGGCCCTTGCTTAGAGGACTAAGCAGCCACCAATGCTTGAGCAATAGTTACTCTTTAAAGCCTCACTATTAAAGATCTCCTTCTCTATGTAAATTCTGTGGTTTAATTTCTAAAGAAGACACTCAACTCCTCAGCCCCAAGAAGACAGATTTTTAAAACACTGTAACCCTTAAAACCTTTATTTATTCTTACTAGTTTTACTAATTTTTTTTTTTTTCGAGACAGGGTTTCTCTGTGTAGCCCTGGCTGTCCTGGAACTCACTTTGTAGACCAGGCTGGCCTCGAACTCAGAAATCTGCCTGCCTCTGCCTCCCGAGTGCTGGGACTAAAGGCATGCGCCACCACGCCCGGCTAGTTTTATTAATTTTTGATTAGCAGATATACCAAAGAGATTCTTGAAATACTCCTTATTATATATTCTAATGGCTTTAAAAATATTTACTTTTAGTTTACATATATGAACAGTCTGAGCTTCATGTGTATGTCTGGTTACTGCAGAAGCTAGAAGAGGGTGTCTGATCCCCGGGAACAGGAGTTATAGGAGGCTGTGAGCTGCTGTATAGGTGCCTGGATCCTATACAAGAACAGTAAGCTCTTCATTGCTTTCTGTGTCATCTCTCCAGTAAATATATAATTTAATATTAAAAATGGCAAACGTATAACTAGATTATATTATAGTATCATTCATAATTTCCTAAGTCAGTTATAACCAAAAATGAAAAGATAAAAGAAACAGATTTAAAGTAAATTCGATGTTGAGAAACATGAAGAGAGATGGACTATGGGCTGAAAGATGTAAAAACCTACACTTAATATCATTCTGTGCATTCAGTAATCAACAAGTTTCCCAAGACAGACAAGATGCAATAAACTGAAGACCAGGGCCAAGGTGAGGCCACAGCCAAGCAATTACAAATCTGAGAGGCCTCCTTACTTGTCTAGCAGCGAAGTTTTGGGGGTTGAGCCCTGTGCCGATTGCTCCAAGGCTGACGTTGGGTAGTGTGGAACCAGAGGGAGACAGCTTGTAGCTGGGAGAAGGGGAGAAGGGAGAGCAGGGAGCCTCATCCCCAAGGCACCCATCTTGATTGGAGAAAGGCAAAGTCAGCTGAAAGGTAGTAGGAGTTAGCCAATCACAATGAGTGTTGGTTAGTGAAGCAACAGAATGCAAGAAGGGAAAGAGAGACACACTAGGAATAAACAAAGCGAGAGTGGATTAGCAATAACCCAGGAAGAAATTTGGATCGGATAATAATCATCACACGTTCGTTGCCAGCGGACACCATCTGTCAACCTCTTCCATAGAGACTTTCTTTTCCTTTACATTAGAAACCGGTTATCCACTGCAACAGGTCAAGGGTTACCAGACACTGTTTTGGTTTTAAATGTCTTGTGGGGCCCAGGAATACTATAAAATAGTATTTTGAATCAATAGTTTCATTAGAAATGTTAAAAAATCAGAACAAGTAAGTAAAAATTACTTGCTTCAATCAGGAGTGAGAATTTCATTTACCTAAACACAAACCACTAGGGAAGTAGAAAAGATAGAGAGCTTTTCCAGACCTAGCACCAAGCTCGTAGAAGATACAAATGTTTGCACAAAGTCCAGATTTTGTCTGTAGCTGGCACAGCGGCAGAAACAAGAAGACTGAAGAATAAATTTATCTCTAGTTTCTTCTCTATGTTTTAAGTGCCCATGATTTCCCTTCAAAACTTAGAGCTCCATCACAAAAACATTAAGGATGGATGGCTCTCGTTCCGGCCCAATCACCTGTTGATGTCAGCTACTTTCCTGTCTCCACATTAATATAGGGGATATTCGTGTTTTGCTCTGAGTTTGTAAGTTTATGCTTTCTCTAGAATTAGCTATCACAAGACAAATTAAGAACACAGTGATTCTCATAAACGATTATTTTAAACAAAGCATTCAACTCACCTTCTCAAAATAAGGCCCACTGTCTGTGGTTCCCAAGTCTTTGGAATTAGGTGGACGGAACCCAGGTCGATCCTTCCTCATGATATCATTAAAATCCCCGAGATTCATTGTTCTCTTGTCCACATCAAATTTCTTATCTGAAAGGACATAAATAAAAATGTCAGGAATCAATGTCTCCCTCAAGAGCCACATGTAACCTGGCCCGTCTGTTCTCTAGGGTCCTGGGGACAAATCCTCTCTACTCTTTGGAATGAGACGAGGAAGAATTCTCATTGGCTCAGGGTGATTGTTCCTGAACCGTTTTTCAAAAATTAAATATATATCTGCTGTAGCTTGAACACTTGAAAGACTTGAAGCAAAACTGATTAACCAAATATTTAGGTTAAAATTGATGTGCTGGGTGAGAATCTTGTTCATGAAGTCAAATCTTCTTAGCGAGAGAGCAGTCTGTTTGTTATGTTAGCACTTGTTAGATACATTGTTAGAATTTTAAAGCAATTATAGGGAACAGAAAGATCAGAGGCACTCCTATTGCCTAAAACTTTAAAGCTTAAGACTTTAACACAGTTGAGCATTTCTACAGTACTTGCTCAAGCTTAATCTGCATGCGTGATGCAATTCTCCTCTCTGCATGCATGATGACTACTTCCTCCTCCCTTTCTTTAGCCCTATAAATGTGTTATATGATGACACAATTGGGTTGCAGCTTAAACTACACATTACCACTGCTACCCAGGATTGTTCCCTCTTACTCTTAGTTTGATTCTTTCTATGTTCCTTGTGGTGAGCAAAAGCATTCCTGAGAAAAATCTCACATGCAATGGGCTGATCCCTGCATTTGCTCTGGTCACAATGGAAAAGTATGTCAAAAGTGAAAACCTTGGGGTACAGAGTCAATTTGATGGTCTAGTTTACTAGTATCACAGATATATTAAAATAATCTGAATCTAGCTCCCAGTACTTGGAAAAAAAATCTGGATGCTAATAAGAAATGGTCCAGTGAAGTTTGCACTTTTCTTTTCTTTTTTTTTTTTTTTTTTTCCTTCGAGACAGGGTTTCTCTGTATAGCCCAGGCTGGCCTTGAACTCAGAAATTCACCTGCCTCTGCCTCTAAAGTGCTGGGATTAAAGGCGTGCGCCACCACACCCGGCTGCACTTTTCATGTAGTAGAATAAGGTTGGCTTCTGAGGTGGACACACCCTCTTCACAGTTAAATCTAGCATTTAACATTCCTTCACATTCTCCTGGATCTTCAGTCATTTGAATTTTCAACTTCTATACTGCTTTAGTGCATGAAATCTTATATAAAATAAAGCATTTAACATCAAGCATGTCTATCAATCTATCTCAACCCAAGCAGGGCAGGAGATCCCAAGGGCCTGGCAGAGCCATTAAAAAGTCCCATTCGGGGCTGGTGAGATGGCTTAGCGGTTAAGAGCACTGACTGCTCTTCCGAAGGTCCTGAGTTCAAATACCAGCAACCACATGGTGGCTCACAACCATCCACAATGAAATCTGATGTCCTCTTCTGGAGTGTCTGAAGACAGCTACAGTGTACTTACATATAATAAATAAATAAATATAAAAAAAAAAAAGTCCCATTCATGTTTGTAGAGATACATACCTACAGACAAATCCATTTTGCTGCTTGGGTTATCCTCAGTTTGACTCTGAACAAAACAAAGCAAACACAAGTGAGTGAGGATTAAGGAAGGACACACGTTGTTCAATCAGAGAAGAGGTGCTCCTGTTCATGTGAGAGCCTCATGGCCACAGGCACTCCACAAGAACTTCTGCTGTGACCTTGAAGTAAAGGCTGTAACATTTTTGCAATCACAATTTGATGGCCATCCAGGCTTAATTAAATGTCTAATATTCAATTACACATGTAGGCAACATCAGTACGGCTATGGACAGAGGACTAGTTCAACAGCTGCCTGGAGAAATAAACTCCTTAAGCGTGCATAGTCAAACTCCACAAGTGTAGCTAAATGGTGAAAATATCTTCTTATTATGTGTCAGTGAGCAAATCTTGAACTGTGTAGTCAAATCATTTGTCTTTTGGCAACCATGACCAGATGTCTTCACAGTGTTCCCAAGGGCTAAGGAAATTAAAGATACAGCATACATTTTTCTCTACATAATGAATCCCAGTATAGTGATTCTGATTATTTTTATTTTTAAAAATGATGATGCAAACACTAGTAACAAGTGTGCATTTAAGTGCCTTTTTTGTTTCCACCTTTCCAAGAGAAAAGATGCAAAGACAATTCACTTTTAATGTTTGTATATATCACTTAATAAAATAGAAATACTGTTTAGCTCAGAGGGCCAAGAACACTGTTTAATCCATATTTAAATCTGTAATTTTGTACTGTACGTGTACTTACTATGCCTGAAATTTGAGATTATGTTTATACATGAAGAAAAGTGAAACTTACCAGCAATCCCATATTTGAAAACTGTTTGGCAAGAGGATTCATCCATGAATCATTGTTTCCTCCTTTTAGTGAGCACTACAGAAATGAAATACATGATCTCAGTCAGAGAGCTCATCACAACCTCCCAAACGACAAACTACACTGAAAATGGAAAGCTGAGAGTTCACCTTTCTTAACCTGATTGCTTTAAATGACTAGTAAGCCCTAGGTCCAGTCATGCTTTTACTCCTACTTATCATAGCGAACTGGAAAAATGAAGTTTACTTTTTACATGCAAAGAAGTGGTATCAGATTGTGCAAGATGTCTATATGCTGCCACTGCTACCTCCTGTAGGATGTTCTTCTGTGACCCCAGCAGGCTTGTAACAGGGAAAGAATTGCTACTATTGCATGTTGTTTGGAAAGGAGCCTGTTTGAACATGACATCACTCTGTGTGGGAGCAATGTGGAATGCATCCAGAGAGCTCTTCATATGGTTCACAGCATGGAGGCCATCAGTTCTCAGTGAGAAAGAGGCCTGGAGGAAGACACTATCCTTGAGCTCTGGGACAGTGGAAGGCAGGGATTAATAGGATGGGGGATGAGCTTTGTGGACCTGCACATTCTATAGGTAAACATTCCATGTGCTATGATATGTCATACTTATTATTGCTGTTGGTGTTAGTTGAGACAGGATGTCCTCACTCACTAAAGCCTAGAATATCTTGAACACTTGATCCTTCTGCCTCTGTCTTCAAGGGTTGTGATTACAGATATGAGCCTCCACAACCGGCTTGCTTGTGCACTCTCTCTCTCTCTCCATAAATAAATACATATAATATTATATACTTATATACAAATATATCTATATATTACAACATTTCATATTATACCATGTTATATACAATATATAATTATAAATAACTATTTTAATTGTATAATATATAAATTAATAATTAATATATATTATGGTGATAGGATATAAATTTTATTAAGATTAAAAAAGAGTCATGGAGGGCTGGTGAGATGGCTCAGTGGGTAAGAGCACCCGACTGCTTTTCCAAAGGTGATAAGTTCAAATCCCAGCAACCACATGGTGGCTCACAACCATCCTTAATGAGATCTGGCGCCCTCTTCTGGAATGCCTGAAGACAGCTACAGTGTACTTACATATAATAAATAAAATAAATCTTAAAAAAAAAAAAAAAAAAGAGTCATGGAAGCTGGGCATGGTGGCACACTTGGGAGGCAGAGGCAGGCGGATTTCTGAGTTCGAGGCCAGCCTGGTCTACAAAGTGAGTTCTAGGACAGCCAGAGCTATACAGAGAAACCCTGTCTCAAAAAAAAAAAAATAATAATAATAATAATAATAATCCTGGAAAGCATGAGAGATAGTGAGTTTATTAGTGCAGAGCTTTCAGCTTTAGACGAAAACAAACTGCGTGTAAGCAGACTCAGTGGCACTGACCTGCATATTGAAAAATGGTTAAGATGACAAGTTTTACATTATGTGTATTTTATCACATTAAAAAAATGAAGTCCTTAGTACTGAAAGTCAGAACCACTGGTATTGGAATTGAAATATTGAAATATTCAACTCCCAATTATACAAATCTTGGTTGCCATCTGAGTTGGGAGGATTCAATTAGGATCTTTTACTCAATTAATTTCGATCCATTGCTAATTTGTAAATGATCAAAAGATTGCCAAAGCAGGCCAGACACCATGAGAGTACTAAGACGCTGAGCAGTGTAGTGAGACTTCTTTAGTGACTAGAATGGGGAAAGGCAAGTAATTAGGGAAGGGGAAACCCAGGAAGAACTCCTTCAACCAATGTCTCTAACAGAAAGCAACTGTTCTATCCTACAGAAGAAATCAGGGTACTGAAACCCACAGCTTCAGGACGCGGGGTGATGGTCAGGGGATGGTCTTGTGATACAGTATCAGGAATCCCAAGCCTGGAAGGATTAGAAAGCATTTCACAGGGCAGGGTTTTCAGGTTAAAATGAAGCATACAGGTGTATCTTCCTTTTTTTTCTACTCTAGCGTGTGTGTGTGTGTGTGTGTGTGAGAGAGAGAGAGAGAGAGAGAGAGAGAGAGAGAGAGAGAGAGAGAGAGAGAGAGAGAAAAGAAGAAGAAGAAGAAGAAGAAGGAGGAGGAGGAGGAGGAGGAGGAGGAAGAGGAGGAGGAAGAGGAGGAGGAGGAGGAAGAAGAGGAAGAAGAGGAAGAAGAGGAGGAGAAAGAAGAGGAGGACAAGGACAAGGACGAGGAGGAAGAATAGCAGCAGCATCTGTCAAGATAGTGGTTCTGGTACACACATCATGGCTACAGATGAAGTACCAGTGGTCCTATGTAAAAGCAGCAGCAGCAGCAGAAGAGTGCTTGCCTAGCATTCTCAGCTCCATCCCCAGGACTGTAAAATAAGTAATAAACCATAACATTCCAAGAGGAAACTTGTTATATGGAAAGTGAGTTGTCTGGAAGGCACAGCCTGGCCCAGGACGTGAGGAAAGAATCTAGTTATAGCAGTGCTAAAAACGGGACTTTCAGTTTACTGGGAGAAGGGATCTGGGCCTTGGGATGAGTCAGGTAAAACCAAGACCCACTAATGATCACTGGGAAAGCCAATACTATTTGGTGTCTTTTTTACATTTTTGTGGAGATTTGCCCATAGGACTTTTTTTTGTCTTAGAATCAAAAGCATAAGGCATTTTAAAAGCAGGCCTCAGGAACTGCTGAAAATAATTATAACATGGAAACCTAAACTAAATTACCTCTACCTTACAAATTTCATTTTACTCATAGTGCCACTTCTAATTGTTCAGGATTTCAAGGTCATGGGATAGGAAGATTAGGGGACACAAGGGAAGTAGTTATTAATTTATAAGGAAATACTCGGTGACTCCAGTTGCCTCATTTCCTCCATGAACCAAGTCCCAGTTTTACCTTCTAGGATTGAGTAAGCAAACTGAAGCCTTTGTAAAGCCTTTCTAGAGCACTACCTTCATTTGTTTCTTTCCTCCTTGTCCCCAGCTTGCTGAGTTGTGGGAGGAAGTGCTTCCCTGAGAGCCGGCAGTGTTCCAGACTCCTCCGTCATCCTCCTCTTCCCAGCTAGGATGGCGAGCTCCTGTGACTGGTCCGTCACTCTCCCCCCAGCCGTCTTGCATAGATTTGGAATCTTTAAGGAAAGAGTGAATCAATTCTTTGCAGTAAATACACGTAACAAACAGAGAGATTTCTTGCAAATGCAGCATTTGAATATCTTTGCAGTTTTGTCTGTTCCATCTACACACAAGGCAAATGCATTACTCATACTTAAGAGAGCAGACAACAGACCTTACAATCAAGATCTTTGGACTGCTTCTATGGCTCTTCGGGGAGCCAAGGAGATAGTGTTTCAAAACTCAAAAATCTCATTCCTATTCTAAGAAATTTCAGAATTGGGTGGTGGTGCAAACCTGTAATCCCAGCACTTGGGAAACTAAGGCAGGAAGATTACAATGAATTTGAGGCCAGTATCAACTATTTCAGACACTATTCAGACACGCTATTTCAACAAAAATTGTGTGTGTCTATGTGAATGAGTGAATATGAATGTTGCATTTCATTGATAAGAAAATGGTTGCCCTTAGTGAGCTTGGCAGCTGGCAGCAAGTCTTTCTTTACACTCCAAAATGCAGGTATTTCTAGTAGGTATGACTAAAACACAACAGTCTACCTTGTTTGGGATGAAGCAGAAATAAAAATGGGAATAAAAACCACAAGGCCACCGGATGGCAGCAGTACATGCCTGTTAATCCTTGCATTTGGATCTCTGAGTTCAAGGCCAGCTTGGATCTAGGATGGCCAAGGCTACACAGAGAGACTCTGTCTTAAAAAAACCAACCAACCAACAAAAAACGCCCACAAGGCCGTGGAAACCTGAAGCTTATTAGGTCCACAAACGTATTTGAAATGCATTAGGTGCTGAGGAGGATCCTAGATATGGCTTTGATAAGAAAGGAGGAAAAATGTAGAGGGCAGATGGAGAAGAAAAGAGAGATAGGACAACCAGAGAGGAAGGCGCTGGACACCAGTCTCCAGTTGGTTCTACTACCACACCCTTTTAACAAATATTGTTACTATGAAGCTTGCAAGAAAACATTCATTTCCCTCCAAAAATACTGTATGGAACTGGATTTGCCTTCATGTAGAGTAGGGAGCTGGGAGTGGCTTTTCTCTGTACTACTTCCAATGACCAGGCCTATGAGACAAGTTGCCACTTGCAAACCAAGTCTACTTACTGGGTTTCATGGCATTGGGAGCGTTGGCAGGTGTGTTTCCCCAGCCTGTGGTTGATGCTCCTGCATCATCCATTTCACCCCACCCAGGACTGCTTTCATTTGGCTCACCCCAGGCTGAAGTCCCATTATCTGGAGCAGGTGGTGTGCTTTTGCTCCAGACTGCAAAAAAGAAATGTGTGTCTTTAAGGATCCATTGAATACTTAAGATCCAGTGGTGTGAAGGAGGCAGGCACAGTTATACTTTCTTGGCAGAAACAAATTCAACCTTCATGGAGGGCATTTGGTAAAGTCACTTTCCAAAGTTCCAATGTACATGACTTCTAACCCAGTAAACTCACTGCCAGGAAAATTTACCCTAAAAAAATGTACTAAAGTGATGAAATTATATGTACAGCAGTGTTCACTGTAATACTCTAGAAAAAAAATGGAATCAATTTCAATATCAGAAGGAGATAGGTTATATCAAGTGTGGATAAAGTATAACTTAAATATCTACCAGAGGAGACAGACAAAATTGAGTTCATAAAATGAGATACATATGAAACAATTAAGCAAAAGAACTGTCTGTGCTACAGAAAGCGTAAATATATATGAAAAGAAAGAGGATAGAGCTACAGGACTATTGCCTGCCTACCAGGGAATGGCCCTGGGATCCACTGTCAGGATCCCTGCCTGTCTGCCTACCAGGGAAAGGCCCTGGGATCTACTGTCAGGATCCCTGCCTGACTGCCTACCAGGGAAAGGCCCTGGGATCCACTGTCAGGATCCCTGCCTCTTTCCCACTACAAAAGCTGAGAAAAAAAAGGTAAGAAGAACACTGCAGAAGTATAATCCCTTCCCTGTTAAGGAGAATTAAAGCTTAGGTATATTGTAATCCATAAGATTACAAATCCAAAAGATTACACAAATCCAAGCTTATGAAGGAAACAAACTTCAAGGGATTACGGTGGGAAGCCCCAGAGGCTGGAGGCTCATCTACTGTCCTTTGCTTTCCTGTACAGTTTGTAGAGTTTTCTCTGACAACAGGATCTTAAAGCACGAGGAAGTGTGACACTGGATAAGCAGTTAAAGAGTAGCCTCTATTTTTGTCCTCATTTTTTTTAATACTTAAAAAAAAAAAAGAGCTAGTTAAAAACAGTCCCTTTGCATGTTAATTAGTGTTCCTAATTATTCTACTTTGAATGCTGGAAAACTTAACATTATGATTAATTTTAAATAAAACCAAAAACAATCTAATAACCCTGAAAGGTGCATTTTCTTAATTGGTGAGCCTTTTACAGGCCAAACTGAGAAGAGAATTAAGCGCTGTTCCAACAGTTGACTTTTGGGTATCTGACTGTCCTTAGAACATCTTTGTACGCATACTGCCTGCTACAGCCAACAATGAAGTCACTTGGAAGGAGGTGGGAATGTAGCCTGTTGCTTAGCATGCTCAAATCTCTGGGTTTCAGCCCTAACACTATAAAAATAAGTTTGGAGACCCCAACTGTCCAGATACCAGCTGAGATACAGCATTGTGACAGTCTCAGGAAAAACACCAGAGTGCTGTCCTTTGCAGAGAAGAGAAGCACAAAAGGGGAGTTCATAGGTAGAGCCAGGAAGGAAAGAAAGCCAGTCTTTTTCTACCTTATTTCTTTATTTTTTTGATGATTTTTTTTGGTTATTTTTAAAATCATGCAGGCCGATAATATTGCAGAAAAATAATTCTAGGTACCAAGAGTGTTATCATCTTTTCCTTGTACCAAGAAAGAACACTGTAATATATGAGAGCAGGTGCCATCTCCAGTGCACCACAGAAAGGCTCTCAGAGCAAGAAAGCTGGAACTGGAGGAACGATCCTCAGAGTGAGTTAAATAGATGCACCTTAACAGATAGGGCGTAGACCAGGATTTCTTTTATTTTACTAGGACCTATGAGAAAAAGAGTTGGTACCTACCTGATGCTGATTTTCCGGTCATCGGGGTAGGCAGGTTTGGTTCTCGAGGTGCTGGGCCCCCTTGAGAGTTCTTATCCCAAAGGTTCACATTCTTGTAGTTATAACTGTTAGGGTCTCCCCAAGCTGAAGTGCCATCATCAATGTCCATTTTCCGACTAATTGACTGTGGGGATGGCTCCTCCCAACCACTGGGTTCATCATCCTTAGGGGTTGCAGGCTGGGGTCCACTGCTCCAGTTGGAATTAGAAGGTCGAACATTGCCTTGAGGTGGTGGTGGTGGGCCTCCCCATGAACCAGAAGCCTCTGGCTGTGGTGGTGGCTGCTGCTGCTGTTGGTGTTGTTTATTCCAGGAATTGGGCTGTCTGCCTGTCTCATTCCACGCAGGGGATCTCTTGCAATCTTCCCACCCACCTTTTGAAGCTAGGTTTGTATTCCCACTATTACCCCAAGTTCCAATTTCATTCTGCCCTCCTTCACCCCACCCAGACACAGGCTTATTGGCAGAACTTTCCCAATTATTATTTTTCACTTGATCCACCTCCTCGCCCCAACCATTCTTCCCAGAAGTCCATCCTTGGTTGGGCTGGCGCCCACCTCCCCACCCCTGATCCTTACAAGAACTCTCATTCCAAGAGGAAGGTGTCTTTTCATCTGCTCGGCCTCCTCCCCAGTTAGAAGAGTTGTTGTTCTTATAGTCATTCCAGCCTCCTGCGCTCTTGGTGTCTTTCCACTCTGTCGAGGCTGAGAGCTCCCCCCATCCAGACTTCATTTGATTGCTTTGGCTGGGTGCATCTCCCCAGCCCCCTGAGTTCTTGGTCTGTGTGGCAGCGCTCTCCCACCCCTCAGTTCCTTTGTCAGATTTCCCCTCAGGCCTTGGCACCTCTTCAATATCCCACACTGTGTCCTGCTTAATTTGAGTTTGGCCCCAGCCAGTGTTTGAGAGCACCCTAGGGTCCAAATCAGTCCTGCTCAAAAGAGTCTGCAAAACAGCCTGGCAATCAGGATGCGTGGGCCTGTATGACCGACGACCAGAATTATGACTGTCGCTACTTCCTGCTTTGTGGTTGCTTCCAGTGCTTTGACCTCCAACTTCACTTCCTGCGGAGCTGGAAGATCTTCCCCAACAGGGAGCCTGGGCATTGCCTTGGTTTTCAGGGAGGGGGTGGCCCTTTTGATTGTCCCATGCTCCAGTGCTAGAATTTGGTTGGTTTGGACCACTCCATTCTCCAATTTTCAACTCATCAGACCCAGTCGGCTGTTTCCATTCTCCCTGAGAGACCCCAGATGTCATTTTGTTCCCTTCACCCCATTTGTTGTCATTAGAGTCCTGAGGGCCAAAGTTCCAGGACCCACCCGTAGACCTGTTATTGTTGTCCCAAGAGTCACTTTTTGACCCAGTTGGTTTTGGAACAGAAGCTCCTTTCCAGGAGTCCTCTCTGTCTTTTCCATTGTTCCCATTATTTCCAGAATTGCTTTGTCCAGAGACTGTATCAGTTCCAGAAGGCCCCCTAGCTGCACCCCAAGACCCAACACTCCCAGTCTTTCGATCTCCAGTGCTTTGTGAAGGGGCATCAGTGCTCCTGGAGGTGTTCCCCAAGCCCATTCCAAAGGGCATTCCCTTATTTTCCATGGGGTTTGGTGAACTTAAGTTCAAGGACTTAGTGTTTCCATTGTTTGGTCCATCAGTGTTATGAATTTGAGCCTGTTCTCTGCCAGAGACAACAAAATTAACACCCGCATTTTCCATCTTTGACTGCTGTTCCCTGGATGCCTGACCTACTGTGCTAACTTGTGCACCGGAACTACTACTTTCTGTTTCCAATGCCCCTTTCCTAGAAGTCCCTTCTTGGACCAATGCTGGCCAGGCAGATGGGTTGCTATTTGGGTTAAAGTTGCTGAAGCCAGAGCCAGGTCCAATTCTATCTTGACCACTCGCACTCCTCCAGTTTCCTAGTCCATTGTTGCTATCTGAAGTAGAGCTGGGAGATTGAACAGACTTAGCCTTGGGGTCAGATTTCCAGACCCCGAGGTTACATTCGCTCCCAGAACTTGCAGACTGGCACTGGCTCCCTTTGCCTTTGTTAGTGGTGCTTCCTGGCAGACTGCTCTTCTCAGAGCCAGGGTTCGAGGCACTGTTGTTATCGGTGGTGTTTTCGGAAGAAGATTCAGTGTCTTTGCTGGCAATACAAGGCCACTCTTCCATGTCAGACCCGTCTACAATCACCTTGTCCCATAAGTGAATTGGGTTGGGGGAGGCGCCGTTGTTGGAGGAGGCTCCCGGGCCCCAAGTGGAATTTGCATAATTTGAAGCAGCAGCACCTCCAAGGGTTGACTCTGGGAAAGAGATCATCTGTTAACCACAGCTGTACATCCCTATCATCAACACCTGGGGCTCTGACTGCCTCTGGAAAGCTTGTTTACCTGGTTGATTTTCTTGAGTGATTTTAGTACAGTATCTAACTGTGTATCCCATGCCATAGTGCCAGTGTGGAGGTCAGAGGACAGTTTGTTCTCTTTCTACCATGTGGATCTTAGGGACTGGAATTTAGGTCATCAGGCCTTTGAGGAGATGCTAGAGCTTCCTCTCTGTCACTAGCTAGTGCTGTACGGGCTACATCCAACTCTGTACCCACTCTCAAAGCTACCTACTTGCCATTCTTACTGAAACAGAAGGACCTTCTTGTATCCTGAGAAAATGCAACAAACCATGCTATGTTTCTTTAATCTATTCTAACACTCAGGGCTGGAGCTGTTTTTCTAAAATACCCCCTTGGTTCCATTACTGCTCTCTGAGAGTATTCAACAATTCCCTAGTGCACAGAAAAACAAAACCTGTTGGTTGGTTTCATTAAGATGTTCTATGACCTAAGGCCAACCAGTCTTTCCAGTTGTATCTTTTATAACTTTCTACAAAGATGTCTACAGTCTTACTCTGGGCACCATTTAAGGCTGGCACCTGCTGTTTTCTCCTCCCAAGTCCACACAGTGAAATGTATTCATCTTTTTAGACATACCTCAAGTGCCACTTTATCTATGCAGCCACTTCTGAGCTTGTCACCTGAAAAATTGTCTGTCGCTAGGAATTGTTGGAGGCATTTCCTCACATGGTAGCCTCTGTTCCCATCCTTCCTTCCCCACACTGTGCTTTTCACTGAGAGCCTATCTTGCTAACATGTCAATTCCACACAGTGGCCGTTGCATTCTGCTCAGTAAGCCTTCTCTGAATGTCCCTTAGCTAGCTCCTGAGATACTGGAGTATGCATCAGATAGGCTTAGACTCCCAAGGGGACTAAATCTGATAAATCAGTACTGCACAGCATAGAGTTAAAAAAAAAAAAAAAGTAGCGTATCTAGTGTGTATGAGGGAAAAATAATGTGTTTTAATGATTTTTTTCTAATTTCTGCATTAACCAATTTTTAATTAATACACATTAAAAACAACACATATAAAATGAGGCACCAGGCGTGGTGGCATACTCCTTTAATCCCAGCACTCGGGAGGCAGAGGCAGGAGGATTTCTGAGTTCGAGGGCAGCCTGGTCTACAAAGTGAGTTCCAGGACAACCAGGGCTGTACAGAGAAACCCTGTCTCTAAATAAATAAATGAATAAATAAATAAGGAAGCACAGAATCTTAACACCTTGCGACTATGCTGGTCTTTCCTATGCTTGATGATATTCAAAGTCTAGTTGTTTTTCTTTAAAATTTGTTTTTTACTTATTTGTATGTGTGCTACGTGGTACATACAGAGGTCAGAGGACAACCTCTGGGTGTCAGTCCTTTCTTTCTGCTATGTGGGTGGGGCTCAGGCATCAAGCCTGGTGGCCACCACCTTTGCCTGTTCATCTCTCTAGCTCTTTAGCTTAAGCTCAAAGTTTTAATAGAACCTTTTTAGGCACATTAGTTTTTTTAAAAAGGGACTGGAAACTCTTTGCTACTTAAACTCTTGGTGGCACATGATCTCAAAAACCTGAGGCAGGAGGATCATGGGCCTGACACTAACCTGGGCTATATCCGAGATCTTGTTTCAAAAGACAAGACAGAAAGAACTCTCAAGACTTCTAATGAAACTCCTTAAGCAAACTCTCATGTGCATATATTGCAATGTCTACCATAGTTCAAAATCCAGGGTTCTAAAATTAAACACTAATTAAAACACACACACACACACACACCCTAGTTTAAAAACAATAGAATGGTATTATTATCATTTGGTATTCTCTGAAGAATCTATACATCTTAAGTGATCATTCTGGAAGCATAGGATTCTGGAAGATTTAGAAAAAGCTCCATGCCAGTCTCACTTCCTGAACACAGCTGAGGAATGATACAATCTATGCTTTCATGTCAAGACAGCACAACCCAGCTTAGAGACGGGTCCATGCAAATTTTATGTTGGGGCCCTCTCCCATCTGCTGCGCAGTCCTATCTCTGCATTAACAATTGATACCAGGAAACAAACAAAGGAGCGCTCTCCTGCTTGGGAGGGCTCCCGGGCTTACCTGGTACAGTCCCACTCTCACTCTGCAGCAGCGCTCCAGTCACTTGTGCGTTGTTGTTGGGGTTTGCTCCAGGTGCTGTGCAGGGAGGAGGCCCCGCCCCACCCCCGAGGAGCATGCAGGACGGTGGAGGGGGCTGCCCACGTTTTAGTAACACTTTATGGTCCTGCTGGCAACGGAATCGCGGTGGCACCTCCCGAGGCATGTAGCGGGCGGCGCTTGGCGGTTGTCCGTTCGGCACTGCCACCCTTTTGGCATTGTTGCCACCATTGACTGGTGGCGATGGAGAGCTGCCAATTGGGCTGGCGGCCGTTGGTTGGCTTAAACTTGGTTTCGTCACTTCGGGCACTGAAAGACAGGAATTGGGAGTCTTTTAAATTAAAAGTCTGTTTTTAAGAAAGCTTACATTTTGTTCTCAAAGGACAGGCTTTTTAAAATTCCTGTAGGATGTTCACTTTACTAGGGTAGGAGTGGTGGTGGTAACAGGTGACTGATAAATAATAAAAAATAGCATGTCTTATTTAAATGGGGAAAATTAAGCAAGCACCACTCACTGTACCAAATCCTCGATGGTTGTAGCCAAGTACTCAGTAGTGCAGAGGACTTTCCCTTCCTCTAATTTCCTTTTTGTTTTGTTTTGTTTTGGTTTGGTTTGGTTTTTCGAGACAGGGTTTCTCTGTGTAGCCCTGGCTGGCCTCAAACTCAGAAATTCTCCTGCCTCTACCTCCCAAGTGCTGGAACTAAAGGCCTGTGCCACCACGCCAGGCTCTAATTTCTTAATTAAAAAAAAAAAAAAGTAATTTATTTACATTTACTTTTTTTTTCTTCTTTCTCCAAGACAGGGTTTCTTTTTCAAAGATTTACTTATTATATTATATCTAAGTACACTGTAGCTGTCTTCAGATACACCAGATGAGGGTGTCAGATCTTATTACAGATGGTTGTGAGCCACCATGTGGTTGCTGGGATTTGAACTTCAGAAGAGCAGTCAGTGCTCTTAACCACTGAGCCATCTCTCCAACCCCAGGGTTTCTTTATGTAGTTCTGGCTGCCCTCTAACTCAGAGATCCGCCTGCCTCTGCATCTCAAGTGCTAGGATTAAAGGTGTGTGTCCCCACAGCAGGTTCTGTATTTACTTTTTTGTTCTGTGTAAACATGTGGAGGCCACAGGACAGCCTGGGGGAGGTGGTTCTTTCTAACATGTGGGTCCTGGGGCTGGAACTTAGGCTGTCAGCTTTTACAGCAGGTGTCTTTTCTCTCTGAGCTACTTTGTAGTCAATCATCCTATTTCTTTGAAGACCTTTGGGAACTCTTTCTGAAGTTCCTGACTAGGCACAAGAAGCACACTTTGCCTATGTTCTTACAACATACTGAATTATAGTTAAAGTCTCTACTTACAGACCTCTCTCTCAATGGCCTTAAGCTCCTTGAGAACAGAAACTATTGTTCATTCTGCTCCCTTTAGAACAGACACAGAACTGGCACCCACAGAGGACTACAGGCCTAGAGAATCACAATATTCCACAGGACTTTGGTTGCTACAGCCACTTGGACACAAAGGTTTATCTGTGACTTTACATAACAAAAATATGAGGAATCATTTAGCTTTTACTTATAAAATATCTGTCTTAGCTCTTTCATTGATATAAAATGTCAAATAGTACAGAAATGTGCACAGCAACCCCGAAATCACTGCACCCTGGTGGACCTGGTGCTCCCCACCTCAAGGCTGACTGCAGAGGTTCCTACTCTCTACTACCCGTCACCATCTTAGCAAAAGACCACCACTGTGTGTTTCTCTATTATAAACTCAGTACTTATGCTTGAACAATAGTTTTGAATACTTTCATGAAAAAAAAAATCATCCATTCCTCCCAAGAAAATCTGCCCAGCACACTGAGACTGGCAATACTACAGGAATAATCTGAGGCCCGAATTCCTGCCAGGCAACTCTGGTAGCAGTATTGCTTTGCCTGCTGAAATGATGCTGGGCCAGCATGTTGCCATTTAACTGCCTCCTTTATGAGGAGAGAGATACATCATCAGAAAACAGGGGCCCACACTAGCCACCACTGGCTACTACTGAATACTGTGAGTGACAGGAGAAAAGAATTGTTGGCTCAAGTAAGTTCCAGGCTACTCATATGTCGTTTATTCTTAGCCAATCACAAGACAGTACTGGCCTCCCAGTAAAAGGGTGGTGACTGTGTGATGACGAGCAGAATAAAGACATAAACCAGTCATTGCCTAATATTATCACAGTACCGTCTGCAGAACATATAGCAGATGATGGACAAATAACTAGTAAATATTTGTTTCTGGAATATTCCACATGTCATTTACTAATCATCTTTTCTCTTATGAGAATAAAGCTGGGTGGAATCTTCCTAGCTAGTTTGTGATGTTGCCCTTCTACAAATGAGTTAGGCACTCTATGTAAAGTTGGCTACATGACTTAACTTTCTTTTTCTTTTTCTTTTTTTTTTTTTGGTTTTTCGAGACAGGGTTTCTCTGTGTAGCCCTGGCTGTCCTGGAACTCACTCTGTAGACAGGCTGGCCTCGAACTCAAAAATCCACCTGCCTCTGCCTCCTGAGTGCTGGGATTAAAGGCGTGGGCCACCATGCCCGGCTTCCTTAACTCTCTTTCTTAAATAAGACGGTGACAGCACAGCCTAATGAGAGTAACGTTCTGACTAACTTTATAATACACACAGCTGCTTCAACCCCAAAATCTGGTCGGTGCTGTACATTGTGCCAGAATCCTTGTACAACCCATTGTGGCATTTTCTCCCAGTCATATCAAAGAGGACGGATATGGTAAGGAGAACACAGCTCCACTACCTTTCTTCTGACACAGTGGTGGATCTAGAGCTCAGGTGCTGAAAATTCTGGGGCTTTGTTAGAGAAGCTAACTGTGTTGGAGTGCCCGGCCAGAGGCTTCTTGATATTTTTCTTTATTATACTTCTCTATGAACTTTAAGCAAACAAGAAACAGCAAGATGGCTCACTAAGTAGAGGTGCTTTCAATCAAGCCTAAACTCCCTAAAATGCTGGAATGAGAGAAATTACTATTGCCAAGTTGTCTTCTGACCACACATACACACATAATAAGTAAGTGTAAATATAAAACACCTTAAAGGCAAGCAAGACTCTTGACATCTACTGGAGATGAAGCAACTGTTAGGCAGGAGCAGACATAGTTTTAAAGTTCCAAATTCAAAGTTAAGACATAAGAATTGGGGCTGGTGAGATGGCTCAGTGGTTAAGAGCTTTGACTGTTCTTCTGAAGGTCCTGAGTTCAAATTCCAGCAACCACATGGTGGCTCACAACCATCTGTAATGAGATCTGATGCCCTCTCTCTTCTGGAGTGTCTAGAGACAGCAACAGTGTACTTACATATAATAATAAATAAATCTTTGGGGTGGAGCGAGCGGGGCCAAGTGAGCAGGGCCCAAGAGAGCAGAGGTCCCAATGACATGATGGCTCACAACCATCTGTACAAATACAGTGTACTCATATACATAAAATAAATAAATATTTTTTTAAAAAGGCATCTGACTTGGTGTCCATCCAGATGTGAGCTGTTACAGACTACTAGCCCCAGGTGTGCTGCCTTTTATGCCTCTCTTTTCAGTGTTAATGATTTGTAGGCTGAAGCATACATAAATACCTCTAAAAAGAGCAACTCTAGCCATCAAACTGTGTTTATTTGGTTCAAAAGCCTTAAGGCCTCTGTGTCTTTGCCAGAGAGAATCTATGTAGGTTTTAGGGAGTGGTGTGGCTGCCTGGCTTCTGACCCCTGGATTCAATCCCACCAAACCAACAACAACAACAAAACAAAAGAAAACAAACCAAACCAAAGTCTATGCTTTAAAATAAACAGTCTCTCACAGGAAATGAAAACACTGTAAAATACGATGTGTCCTATTTTCTAATTTCTACTCAAGCACCTTTAAAAACTATACTCTATTGACTCAGTCTTTCCCACTCCCACTCTGTTAACTTCCACCACACTCTCTTACTTTGCTTTTCAACTTCTAATTGTCCTAATTTCTGAAAGTGTAAGCAAGGTGCCAGTTTGGTTTTTTTTTCCTTCTCCTTCTCTTCCTTCTGGAAAAGTGTTCTTTAAGAAATGTCTGTACTTGGCAAGCTTCTGAATACAAATTCAGAAGAGACCAAACAACTGCACAGAACCAAGCTACCAGTTCCTTCATCTTGTTTTTTAAAATTACTTCAAATGTTTTTTATTTTTGTAATTTTTTATTGTTTTTTATTATTGCTACCAGTTCCTTCATCTTTTTTAAAAATTACTTCAAATGTTTTTTATTTTTGTAATTCTTATTATTGTTTCTTGTTTATAGAACATGATTTTAATATTTTCAACTGTTAATATTCAACAATAATTATTTTAAGATATATTTCATTGTTATATCTCCCTTTTCATTTCTGATTTTATTAATTTGAGTACTGTCTCTGTGCTCTCTGGTTAATCTGGCTAAGGGCTTATCTTGTTGATTTTCTCAAAGAACCAGCTCCTGGTTTTTGTTGATTCTTTGTATAGTTCTTTTTGTTTCTATTTGGTTAATTTCACCCTGACTTTGATTATTTCTTAACCTCACTCCTCTTCGGTGTATTTGCTTCTTTTTGTTATAGAGCGCTCTCTCTCTCTCTCTCTCTCTCTCTCACTCACTCACTCTTTTTAAAAGATTTATTTATTTATTTATTTATTTATTTATTTATTTATTTATTTAATGTAAGTACACTGTAGCTATCTTCAGACACACCAGAAGAGGGCATCAGATCTCATTACAGATGGTTATGAACCATCATATGGTCTTTTGCTAAGATGGTGACAGTAAGTAGAGAGTAGGAACCTCTGAAGTCAGTGTTGGGGTGGGAGCAGCAGGTCCACCAGGGTGCAGTGATTTGAACTCAGGACCTCTGGAAGAGCAATCAGTGCTCTTAACTGAGCCATCGTTCTAACACTTTCAGGTGTACTGTCAAGCTGCTAGTATAAGCTTTCTCCAGTTTCTTTTCTTTTTCTTTTTGGAGGCACTTAGAGGTATGAGTTTCCCTCTTGCCACTGCTTTTACTGTGTTCCATATGTTTGGTATGATGAGTCTTCATTTTCATTAAAATTTAAAAAGCCTTTAATTTCTGTTTTAATTTCTTCCTTGACCAAGTTATCATTGAGTAGAGAAAGCATTGTTCAGCTTCCATGTATATGGGTGCTTTCTGTTGTTTTTGTTGGTATTTAAGACCAGCCTTTGTATGTAGTGATCTGATAGTGTGAATGGAATTATTTCTATCTTCTTGTATCTTTTGAGGACAATTTTGGAGAAAGTACCATGATGTGCTGAGCAGAAGGTATATTCTTTTGCTTTTGTATGAAATGTTCTATAAATATCTGTTAGATCAATTTGGATCATAACTTCTGTTAATTTCACTGTGTCTCTGTTTAGTTTCTGTTTCCATGATCTGTTTATTGATGAGAGTGGGGTGTTGAAGTCTCCCAATATTATTGTGTGGGGGTGTGATGTGTGCTTTGAGCTTTAGTAAAGTTTCTTTTATAAATGTGGGTACCCTTGCATTTGGAGCATAGATGTTCAGAATTGAGAGTTCATCTTGGTAATTTTTTCCTTTGACCAGTATGAAGTGTCCTTCCTTAACTTTGATAACTTTTGGTTGAAAGTTGATTTTATTCAATATGAGAATGGCTACTCCAGCTTGTTTCTTGTGACCATTTGCTTGGAAAATTGTTTTCCAACCTTTTACTGAGGTAGTGTCTGCCTTTGTCACTGAGGTGCATTTCCTGTATGCAGCAAAATGGTTGGTCCTGTTTACATATTCAGTCTGTTAGTCTATGTCTTTTTATTGGAGAATTGGGTCCATTGATATTAAGAGATATTAAAGAAAAGTGATTGTTACTTCCTGTTATTTTTGTTGCAGAGGTGGAATTATGTTTGTGTGGCTATCTTCTTTTGGGTTTGTTGAAAGAAGATTACTTTCTTGCTTTTTCTAGGGTATAGTTTCCCCTCCTTGTATTGGTGTTTTTCATCTATTATCCTTTGTAGGGCTGGATCTATGGAAAGATATTGTGTAAATTTGGTTTTGTCATAGAATATCTTGTTTTCTCCATCTATGATAATTGAGAATTTTGCTGGGCATAGTAGTCTGGGTTGGCATTTTGTTCTCTTAGGGTCTGTATGACTTCTGCCCAGGATCTTCTAGCTTTCATAGTCTCTGGTGAGAAGTCTGGTATAATTCTGATAGGTCTGCTTTTATATGTTACTTGCCCTTTTCCCCTTACTGCTTTTAATATTCTTTCTTTGTTTTATGCATTTGGTGTTTTGATTATTAGGTAACAGGAGGAATTTCTTTTCTGGTCCAGTCTATTTGGAGTTCTGTAGGCTTTTTGTATGTTTATGGGCATCTCTTTATTTAGGTTAGGAAAGTTTTCATCTATAATTTGTTGAAGATATTTACTGGCCCTTTAAGTTGGGAATATTCGCTCTCTTCTATACCTATTATCCTTAGGTTTCCTCTTCTCATTGTGTCTTGGATTTCCTGGATGTTTTGGGTTAGGGGCCTTTGCTTTTTGCATCTTGACTGTTGTGTCAATGTTTTCTATGGTATCTTCTGCACCTGAGATTCTCTCTTTCTATCTTTTGTATTCTGTTGGTGATACTTGCATCTATGACTCCTAATCTCTTTCCTAGGTTTTAAGATTCATTTGTTTGTTTACTTATTTATTATAATTTATTTATTTATTATATACAAGTACACTGTAGTTGTCTTCAGACACACCAGAAGAGGGCATTAGATCTCATTATGAATGGTTGTGAGCCACCATGTGGTTTCTGGGATTTGAACTTAGGACCTTTGGAAGAGCAGTCAATGCTCTTAACCGCTGAGCCATCTCTCCAGCCCCATTTCCTAGGTTTTCTAACTCCAGGGTTGTCTCCCTTTGTGATTTCTTTATTGTTTCTATTTCTACTTTTAGATCTTGGATGGCTTTGTTCATTTCCTTTGCCTGTTTGATTATGTTTTCCTGTAATTCTTTAAGGGATTTTGTTGTTGTTTCCTCTTTAAGGGCTTCTAGCTGTTTACCTGTGTTCTCCTGTATTTCTTTAAGGGAGTTATTTATGTTTTTTTTTTTTTTTTTTTTTAAAGATTATTATGTGTAAGTACACTGTAGCTGTCCTCAGACATTCCAGAAGAGGGAGCCAGATCTCGTTACAGATGGTTGTGAGCCACCATGTGGTTGCTGGGATTTGAACTTATCACCTTCGGAAGAGCAGTCGGATGCTCTTACCCGCTGAGCCATCTCACCAGCCCCCATTTATGTCCTTCTTAAAGTCCTCTATCACCATCATGAGAAGTGATTTTTAGATCCAAATCTTGCTTTTCCAGTGTGATGGTGTATACAGGACTTGCTATGGTGAGAGAATTGGGTTCTGATGATGCCAAGTAACCTTGGTTTCTGTTGCTTATGTTCTTGTGCTTGCCTCCCGCCGTCTGATATCTCTAGTGCTACCTGCCCTTGCTATATCTGATTGGAGCCTGTCCTTCCTGTGATCCTGGTTATATAAGAACTCACAGTTTAGCTGTCTCTGTGATCCTGAGATCCTGGTGTGACCAAGCTCCTGGGATCCTGTGATTCTGTGATCCTGGGCATGTTAGAGCACCTGGGAGTGGAGCCTCCTCTGGGTGTTGTGGGACTGACTGTGGAGCTCTCACTCAAGGTCTGCTCAGGGCACTGGCCCATACTGGAAGGTTCCTTTATCTTAATGGGACCACACACACACACATACACACACACCCTTTTCATCTACATATACTTGCAAAAGGGCTAGGGATATAGTTCTATGGTGAGCAAGAAGCTCTAGATTCCATCCCCAGTACTAAAAAAACCAAAACTAAAACTAAGCAAAACCAGTTAAATCTTAGGAAATATACCATTTTAGGGGGACAACTTAGAAATCTCAAAGACTGACCTATGCACAGGTGACCAGCCTATATTATGATACTCAGTGCCGCCTACCACTGTCTCTATTTCTTCACTTTCCACTCAAACACTGGCTTCTGCACTCACCATCTCCCTCCTGCAGTCGCCAATGTCCTCACTGCCAGCCTAGAGGGTATCTATCTGGCACTGGCCGTCAGGCCTGCAGCCCCTGACTACTGGTTCTTCTGAGATTCACTCTGCCTAGCTCTTCAGTCTCCCTCATTCCCTTTGGGGTTCTCCACATTGTGGAGCAAGGGTTAAACAGTGGGTGTTTAGCACTCAATGGACGTAAGGTTTTGGTTTCAACAAATCAACTGTGTACTAGGAGAGTGAAAACAGCCATAGAAAGCGGCAATGGTTCAAGACTTTACTTAAGGACAGTGAGCCAGGAATTTTATATTCTCAGACACTGTTCTTTAAAACTACTAAAAAACAAAACAAAAACAAAACAAGCAAACAAACCCTAAAGAATTCTTTTTGCTCTTTTTGCTTACAGGTAGCATAAAAATAAGCATGTCAGAGCCGGGCGGTGGTGGTGCACGCCTTTAATCCCAGCACTTGGGAGGCAGAGGCAGGTGAATTTCTGAGTTCGAGGCCAGCCTGGTCTACAAAGTGAGTTCCAGGACAGCCAGGGCTACACAGAGAAACCCTGTCTCGAAAAACCAACAAAACAAAACAAAAATAAGCAGGTCAGATTTGGTGTGTAGGACATTAGCAGCTTCTGCTTTTAAACAGGGTTTTATTCTGAAGTTTTATTTAGACCAGCTTCCAACTCATAACCATCTTCCCAGCCGAGTCTCTCATGTGTTGGGTGGGATAACAGGTGCAAGTCACCACACCTGGCATTGAGTTTATGTCTACTTTTTAGAAAATTACACATTTAATCATTTTAATCATTTAAAATGTAATCATTTGTGGGGCCTGCCTACTGCTAACATTGAGTTACTTGGGAACAAACTTCTTCAGAGGCTTTCACTATCGGTGTGTAATTGTTTGCCAAACCATTATCTCCACCTTAGGTCTCTTTGATCCTTTCCCTTCCCCTCAAACTTGTTCCCCAGCCCTAAGCTCCACTATCTCACAGCACAATGAAGGTATCACTCAGCTTGGTAGAGGAGTTTAGGACATCTGTCCTCACCACACTCACACGATTCCCCAGAACCCCAGAGCTGAACTCTCCTCCCTCCTCTTTATCAGCAGTTCTATCCAGGCTGTCCATTCTCGTTCCCTTCCACATGAAAACTCTGTGCTCACTTATCTCCGTGCATGCTTTATGACAGCTCTTACTCATTCATCTTAAAGATGCCAGCTCTCTCTACTGCCCTATTTGTGTGTGTATATAATATTGATGTGAGAGAGATCATATAGGCATGTACATGCCACAAAACATATAGACGTCAGAGGACAACTTCTGAGTTTGTTTTCTCCTTCCATCATAAACCTAGGGATCAAACCCAGATCATCAAGCTTAAATGGCAAGAACTTTTACTCACTGATTCATCTCACTGGCCCTAGTTCTATTTCCAACCAAATGTCCCCAACTATTAAAATACACAAATCCCTCTAGTGTGGGGGCCCTGCAGGTAGGCTAAATTATCTGAGCCACTGTCATCCACTCACTATGTATTTTTCTTGGAATAAGCTCAGAAGCCAGTGTAGTAAAATGACCCACAATCCCAGATATGCTGATGGGAAATGCTTTCCTTCTGATGTGTGTCAATGAAGTATGGGGCAAGGCTATGATTTAATGCTTCAAACCACATTATCTAAAAACTGATCCACTGAGCTGCAAGTTTTCCCACTTCTTTGACTCTGAGTTGGTATTTCTGGGATCAAAGTAAGCCTCACTGAAAACAAACAAAGTGGGTATTTCCTGTGGACATGTTCAATTCTAGCTTCCAGAGCCCCATCTGAGGATCCCCAGTTAGGAAGACATGAAAGCTACACAACCCATGTATTTAAACCTGTCTGAAATGATAAATTCCTTGGCTGACATGACCCAATCCGTGCATGGTCCATGGAAGTTTCCCCTTCCATACTGATGTCCATTACAGACCTGCAATTCCCACCCTGGATACTTTCTAGCAGCTGAAGGTCACGTTAGTGTTTAGTTATTCATTGCATACTGATAGCTTTCATTAAGCCAACCATTATCCTCTAGCATTCGTCAACAAGGCTAAACTGCAATGGCCAAATTCTGCTATTATGTAGTTTGTGTAATTGGGGCTTTTTTTTGGGGGGGGGGGGAAGGGTTGGAGACAGGGTTTCTCTGTGTAGCCCTGGCTGTCCTGGAACTCACTTTGTAGACCAGGCTGGCCTCGAACTCAGAAATTCGCCTGCCTCTGCCTCCCAAGTGCTGGGATTAAAGGCGTGCACCACCACTGCCCGGCGTAACTGGGGCTTTTTAACATTAGCTTAACCCTCCCTGTTAAGTTTCACCTTAACCTGAACTATTGCATGATTCTGGAAACCATTTTTGCTTCTGCCTAATATCCATAAAAGAATCTAAACTTTTGCCTAAGTCCCTATTCTTCCTTTAACCAAGTAGTAGGCACAGCACACGCTCATAGAACTTCCAATTGAAACCCCTACCCTCACCCCCGTCCTACTTTCCTCTCTGGAATTCTGACCTGCACTGGCTGGTTTTTGTGTCAACTTGACACAAGCTAGAGAGGATGGAACCTCGGTGAGGAAATGCCTCCATGAGATCCAGCTGTAAGGCATTTCCTCAATTAGTGATCAATGAGAGAGGGCCCAGCCTATTGTGGGTGGGGCTATCCCTGGGCTGGTGGTCCTGGGTTCTATCAGGTAGGCTATGCAAGCTATGAGGAGCAAACCAGTAAGCAGCACCCCTTCATGGCCTCTACATCAGCTCTTGACTCTAGGTTCCTGCCCTGTGTGAGTGATGAATATGGAAGTGTAAGCTGAATAAAGCCTTTCCTCCTCAACTTGCTTTTTGGTTATGGCGTTTTGTTACAGTGATAAAAATCCTAAGATATCACCATACTGTTTGTAATGGTGGAAGATAAAGAACATATAACCAATCTACTGCTTTTCTGAAATACAGAAAAATCTTACTTCAGTCCTTGTACAACCCAAGACTTGGCACCAAGACAGTCTTTTCTTTTTTCTCTGCTGGGGAAAGAGTAGATTCATAGTTAAGGGGAGATCGCTTAAGGAAGATAACTATTGGTGGAGAGAGGAACATGACCAGAAATGTCAGCTCAGAAAGAAGAATGAGAAGGAGAGTGCCCAATAGACAAAGATTTAACCAAGAAAAAAAATAAACCTCAAGGCTGGTGAGTCTGACACACCTCAAATTATAAATATGTATATGCCTTTTTGTTTTTTAAATTCCTGTCTTCTCCTTGGAGACCTGAGCTACATACACCCTCAGCTCCTTTAGGGTTATCTGACTTGATTTTCTGATTGAGGGAGTAGGAAGAGTAAGGAGACAGAGAAGTGAATTTCATCTACAACAGGCATGTAAATGACCAAAGTAGCAGTGCACAGAAAGAAAAGCTGGATTTTTCTTTCTCTCCTCTCTCTCTCTCTCTCTCCCTCTCTCTCTCTCTCTCTCTCTCTCTCAGACTTTGGCATAAGATAGAACAATTTGTTTGAGAACAGATATGGTATTTATTTTATTTGAGAAACAATGCCTAATGAACTTTGTTTTCTGATGGAAACACCACTGGTTATGGCTTAAGTAGCCAGGCTTAGGACCCCAAATTCTACCATGGTCTCCATGTTGTACCAACACAGAGCCTGGCTTGTCAAGAAAACACCAATTTTCCCACCCAAGAGTCCTTTAATAGGCCAGTAGCACTTGCCCGTAACTCCAGTCCACAGGCAGCAGAGGCAGGATGATCACTGTAAGGTCAACACCAAGAGGTTCAGATTAGCTATAGCTAGATACTGAAATTTTGTTTGTCTCTGTCTTTCTCTGGTATGTGTATGCATACATGTGTCCACATGCGCATACACACAAACACACAAAATTCTGTAAATATTTTTTCCAAGTCCATTTGCATAGTCTACTTCTAAATAGGCTTAGAAAAGAATGAATTTGTTGGGACTTTCCTAAAAGAAAGCCTATTTGTGGGTTGTGAACTGGCTGAACTGGACAAGAGGAAGAACACTCTCTTCCAAACCAATTAAGATAATTATAACAACAATTTCTCAGTTTAAAATCACTACCAAGTCACAGGGCACAATCTTCTTTGAAATACCTTTGAGTAGAAATACAATACACTAATGTGTAAGTATCTAACAATTTATTTTTCATAATTATATTTCCTAAGAAAGCTATCATAGATAAAACATCTATGAAGACTGACCACTTTTACTGATCCTTCTATCTATCACCGAATGACATGCTTCGGCCTGTTCGTCAAACTGACCAAATCAAAACCAAATTCATCATTAGAAGGACCTGTATAAAAGTCCAAGTCTCCGTTATTCTTATCTGATTTTTTTTTTTCTTTTTAAATACAGGGCAAAGGTTTTCATGTCATGGGGCCTCTCATCAAGGTCTGGCAGCAGCCTGGGCTTGTGCACTCTGACAACTCTGTATATTATTCTAATACACACCTAATTGAGAACCACATATTAAGGTGCTCAAATATAAGTATTATCTAAAGGAATTCTATCTCCCACTCTTAAGGCCTGTTAACTCAAAGTGACCATTATCAAATAACCTATATAATTAGAACCAGGAAAGCAGAAAGAACCACAGAAAAGACAGACTATTAGACGGAGAGAGACCTAAGGGTCACTGGCTTCTGTTGGTAACACTGCAGTTTTTCAAGAAGAGTTAACTTATTCAAAATCTGGCATCTTTTAAAATGAACACTCCAGGCTGTAGTTCAGAAGAATGTGAACATTCTAGATGTGACATTCCATTTTCAGACAAAATGCATAATGTATCCCATGGACCAAGACTGGGAAGTGCCCTCCGAAATTTCCATCTGAAACTAGGAGTTGATAATTTGTTACTGTTCTACTAATCAAAATCATGATTCACACACTTTTTTTTTTTTCTTTTTTTTTTTGGTTTTTCGAGACAGGGTTTCTCTGTATAGCCCTGGCTGTCCTGGAACTCACTCTGTAGACCAGGCTGGCCTCGAACTCAGAAATCCTCCTGCCTCTGCCTCCCGAGTGCTGGGATTAAAGGCGTGCGCCACCACGCCCGGCCCGATTCACACACTTTTAAAACAAAGTATTTAATCTTTTGTTTCCTAAAAATGTTAAGGCCAACTGGAAACACAGCTCCAAGTGCTTTTAGTCTGTCATTCCTGCTCTGCAGTGACTGCAGACAGCCCACTGTGATTACTGCGCGCGTACTCTCCTGAGTGGGCACGGCTGAGTCAGCAGCACTGTGAAGTCTACACACAGAAAAGGGAAATCTTACCTTTGGTTTTTTGTTCCGTGACCTGCAAAAGAAATAACAGACATCAATAAATAGAATTTGCTTTTTAGTTTAGTACTGTATTGTACGATCGTTTTAATTTTACTAACTCAGGCAATCTAAGTTGTCAGTATATGCAGTACCCAGGCTTAGTTGAAATCCCAAAATAGCTGGGAGTCAATTCAGACATCCTTCTTGAGCTGTTCAGCCATACTCACACACCTAGGATTTGGAGGAAATCTAAATTAAAACAACAACAGCCAGCACCATTCCACTCGCTAAATGACATAGACCCTGTATTGGAAATGTTGTTAGCCATTTTGATTGCTCTAATTTTAGAAAGTCAAATAGATGTGGCCAGAAACTCAATTCATCATAAATACAAAAAGATCCCCCTCCTCCTGAGTATGAACTCAAATACTTCTGAGAGCAAACCTAAAATGCCTAGGGACTCATCATGAATTTCAGTTGCAAAGAAAGATCTGAAACCAAGCCCGTGTGACTCAGTTACTCACTTACTTGGTAGAGATAGTCAACTCTCCTAACAGGGTTTTGTTTGGTTAAGGGTAAAATCAGCAATCCCAAAGTTCATCTGAAATCTGCTGTCATCATCAAAATATATACCATAAAGCAGAGTGGTAAGACTGAACTGGGCAAAATTTGAACAAAATTTTATGAATGCTTTATTAAAATACTTCTTTATGTCAAAACTAAGATTTTATAAAAACCTCTTAACATGATGGGTGGCTAAATATAGTAATGAACTTGAGGGGGGGCGGTTTGGAAATCTTTTGAAGCCAGATGGAAATTGCTTCTGATATTTCTATAGGGTGGGGGGCATCAACACTGAGATACTCATCAAATACTCCTTATAATACAAAGCCACAAAAGAAAAACATCCCAAAGCAGGTAAGCCAGAATCCTAGCTGTGGGTGGGTTATAGCATTAAGACTATGAGTTTCTGACCTACTTTTCCAAGCTGTCAGCCTGCTAAAGTACATTTACACTGATTATCTAACTGTGTAAGAAGAGTTGTTAAAAATGAACTCCAAGCCCTCAATGCCCAGGGACCACAGAGAAAGAGGAGCAGAAAGACTGTAACAGCTAGGAGTCATGAGGATCAAAACAGTTCTGAAACCAACAGAATCAATACACTCATGAATTCACAGCAGCTAGAAAAGACCTGAACAAAATTAACCCAGTTAGCAATCCAGCATGAAGGACGGAGGCGCCTTGGGACCCCACCCTGAGCCCAGGACCTACTAACAGTTCAGAGTCAGAGTGGCTTTCTTTAAGGGTGAGCCCCATGGTAGGTCTTTAGTGGGCATAGTAGGAGATGGCCATACACCCTTGACAACTCAGCGGCACAAATTACAACCAGAAGCTATAAAAGAATGAGAAAGACGGGAGGCTGGGCTGGGGCTGGGGCTGGGGCTGGGGCTGGGGCTGGGGCTGGGGCTGGGGCTGGGGCTGGGGCTGGGGCTGGGGCTGGGGCTGGGGCTGGGGCTGGGAGGAGCTGAAGGAGGAACCGGAGGAGTAAATATAATCAAAGTATGTATTGCATGTTTTGTATGAAATTCTCAAAAGCACTACAAATACATTCAACAAAAATATGGTGAGAGATAAACTCATAAAAGTAACTTTTTTATTTGGCATAGTTTTATATACTTTCAATATATTACCCAAAATGTAATTAAATACATAGTTAAATAATTAAAAAATGAACGTCATAATCTTCTTTAAAAGACATATGTGGCTAGTATTCATTGGGGATTACTATTATCCATGAAAATATGGTCATCTTTGGAGGGTATGTCCTGTAGCTGGCCAGCACTCAAAACAGATTTGAGCACACTTAAGACTCTGAATCTAACCTAAACCATCTATTCTTAGGATTCCCTAGAGTGTTTCTTACATTTTTGCATTAAAGGACAGGCTAAACGTACTACACCAAAATCTGTGGAAGTGTCTTAAAATGAACCCGCTCCCCACTACTAATTGCTACAGAGCTCAGTTCTAGTGAAAAACTCTTGTGCATTTTTCTATAATCCCCAATTATCCAAAAATGAATGGGTTTGATCCACATAACAATTCCTGAAGGCAATTTAGGTTTTATTACATTGTAACTATTTCTTGAAATGCCACTTTGGAGATTAGTTGTATAGAAGTCAATGTTTTCCCTACTTGTAAGCAACAAATCTAAATCATGTTCAATCTGTCTTATAATGTGGGTGTTGTTACCACAGCGGATTCTCAGATGGTGAAGCTGGACAGTGAGAGCCTGTGTCCTGCTGACACTGCACAATGATCCTTGTGCAGTGCCAGCCTGATGAATGAATGCAGTCCTTCTTTACACCTCTCTGCTGAATGGGAATTTAACATGGTTTACTCAGGGATGGTTCTGGAAAGAGCAAACTGCCATGGAACACAGTGGAAAGGGGCTCATGTTTAATTTCTGTGGGGGAGAAATTTAATTTTAGCCCTAAATGAAAGTCAATGTTTTAATAAAATGACACTGGTATCATTCATGCTTGTTCTATATCCAGTGCTGAGGATGGAACCCAGAATACTCTTCTACCAAGTTACACACTCAGCCCACCACCACCATTCATGACCATCCACTTACTACACAAGCATTCTGAGCAACTACTGGCTACCACACACAGACACAGGGATGCTGTTGACATAAATATAAATATGACATCAAAAAATTTATATCCAGTTTAAGGAAGAAGACAGACACAAAGAGGTGGTTAAAAAACAACGAGGAGGGCTGGTGAGATGGCTCAGCGGGTAAGAGCACCCGACTGCTCTTCCGAAGGTGATAAGTTCAAATCCCAGCATCCACATGGTGGCTCATAACCATCTGTAATGAGATCTGGCGCCCTCTTCTGGAGTGTCTGAAGACAGCTACAGTGTACTTATATATAATAATAATAAAAAAAAAAACAAAAAAAACAAAAACGAGGAAAGCAAGCAAGCCATGAAAGCTATATAATGGCCACAGAACACAACTTGTGGTACATTCTCTACAGTCCTTTCCACTAGAGCACACTTTATGCCTTCTAGCTGTCTTTACAATAATACTGGGACCACGAAGTAAGCTTTGTGCTCTTTCCTTAAAATTGCTAAATTGAAATTTAATTCTAAAATTATAGTGGCTTAGTACAACAAAATGCTGTCAAAGACAAGTGCCAACCTGTGTGAGCCCAGACTGTTAGCTGATCCTTTCTCACTCTTCCTTTCTTTCAGCAGCCCCAGCTCACTTTGAACTTCCAATATCCTTGCCAAGAATTGGGTTATAAGCAGGCATCATCCTGCCCAACCAAGATGTCTGAATTCTTATATTAGTCATAATTAATCCCTTGAAATTTTCAGGTTTGTCCTTTGTTATTACTTCTTACTCAGTCTTCAATGCAGATGCACATACACAGTGCCTAGCTGTATAAATTATGTGTTCTAGATAAATACTCCCAATTTACTCTCAGTGTAGCCACATTCCCCTTTATTTCCAATAAATTTCCTATTTGTAGAATTCATAATAAAAGTCCACAGTATATCTGATTCATAAACACAAGACATTATATATAAATATATATGATATAAATTTAAAAATATATAATGTAATTAATATATCACACACACATATATATGTATGTGTGTGTGTATGTATATATATATATATATATATATGTATATATATATATATATATATATGTGTGTGTGTGTGTGTGTGTGTGTGTGTGTGTGTGTGTGTGTGTTTAAAGATAGAATTTCTCTGTATAGCCCTGGCTGCCCTGGAACTCATTTTGAAGTCCTCAAACTCAGAGGGATTTGCCCATCTCTGCCTCCCCAGTGACATTAATTTTTTTTTTATGGTTTTAGCGCTTTATTGTAGAAAGGCAGGGGGAAAGAGAGAAGGTAGAAAGAGAGAGGCCGGCCATGGCCATGTAGAGAGAAAGGGGAAGGGAGAGAGAAAAAGAAGGTTAGAGAGTAAGAAAGGTGAGGGCTTAAAAAGAGCGACATTAATATTTTAATGCAACAAGCACTTGTCTATGTTAAGAATCAAGACAGAATATATACTGACTAAAACAATCATTCTCTACTTGTCATCTAGTCAACAACCCCTGCTCCAGACTCTTCAGGTCCCTATTAGCTTCAGTCCCACAGATGGTGAAGTCTGTGTACCAATGTAGTAGATGAAATGTGAGTGGCTGAAAGGAAAATGTTCTAGGTTCTCTTGAGACTTTTGGGGGCTGGGGGATCAGCAAGGCATGGGGCAGGAGCTCAAAGGCCCCAGGGCAACAAGAGCAAGCCAACACTGGTGCACCTGCACTTCTCTGAGTCTGACAGGGAAGGTGGCTATGTAACCAAAGTGAAGGACTACAGGCCCACCCTTCATCTCCTGTGAGAAAAGTTTTATGTAGCCCACTTGGCATAGAACTCACTCACTATGTAGCTGAGGAACATCTGCACTTCCAACCATTCTGCCTCTACACCAAATGGTGGGATTACAAGTACACATGACCACACCAGGCTCATCACCTGCTCTTTCTATTCACATTCTTTATTCTGGAATCATAGGCAGTTCTGATAGGCTAAGATTGGAAGCAAATGCTCTGACAGCATGAAGACATGATAGAAGATTTACCACTATCAACATGATAGAAACACCATTAATACAGACAAAATCTTAAACCACATAGCAGTCTGATACAGCACTAAAGAATTATCTCTGTTCCTTTTAATTAAGTCATAAAGAATAAATTACATTCATACACTTAATATAGCAGGGTTATCTGCCGCCCAATTCTGAGAGTATTTCCAAAAATTTTCAAATGCTGGTCCTCGTAAACGATCTATTTATATATTACTTCAAATAATGAAATCACAGGACAAAGCATATTCAGTGATGCTGGGAAAACCCCGCAGTGTATCTCTTCTGCTTCACTTTAGGTCTGACAGCCTTTACTATTCTATGTGAATGGTTCTCTCTGAACTTCCTAACAGTTTATAACTCCATAAACTTAAGCTTTAAAAGCAGTACTACAGCAGGGACCCTCCAAGCTGACTGACCTGCAATAAGGCCCTGCTTGCCAAATCCACATAACCACACTAGACCTTGCCAGCAAATCTTGACACCAGAAAAAGCTACACAGTGACCCTGCAGAGCCAGAGCAAGTTACATATTCCTAATGGAATGGTGGAGCAGGGAAAGCAAGCCTGGCCAGTCAGGAGCCAGGCCTGCATGCTGGGGATAGGGGCAATGCTCTCAAACAGAAGGCTGTGCTGTCTGCTTCTAACATCTCCATCACACAAACATTTGGATCAGGACTTGACAGCTGTCAACTCTGCCTTTTCATTAGTATCTCTTTTTCCCTCCAAGTACATTCCTCAAGCTATGTGATGCTTTAACCCCCAAGGCACTATGCAAGATACCATTTGTTTCATCATTTTTAGGCAGGGCCCTACTATATAGCTCAAGCTGGTCTGGAACTGGCTATGTAAAGTAACCCAGGATAACCTCAAACTGAGCATCTTCTTGCCTCCCTAGTGATGGGATTACAAACACGGGCTGCCATGTCTGGCCTACTAGAACCTGTCTGAGAGCAGTTACTGATGGGATTATTAAAAAGCAAAATTTCCTAAACTATAGCACCATGGGTAGGCCAAAAAACCAATAGGACATACTCCAGCAAGTTTTAAGAAGTTTGTCTATAAACTTGGAGAGAAGATGATACTAAATTATGGTTCAGATAGCAAAACGACATGAGTTGAGACTTTCTTCATACTGCTTTACTTATGTCTTCATAAGCTGCAACACTATTTATCATCCCTTGTATAGTAATATGTACAAATTTCAAACATTTTCTAATTTCCAATTTCAAAATTTTTAACTTTCAAATAAACCAATGAATGCCTCAAGTGTGTCTTCCTGTGTCAGATATCCAAGTAAGGCAGTCACTGATGAATAGCCAGCAAATAGAAAGATAAGCCCAATGCTCAACTCACCTTCTGGGTGGCTTCTTTTTTCTTTTTATCCTCTTTCTTCCTTTTCTTGTCTTCCATTAACTGTTCTTCCCTTTCTTGCTCCTTCTCTCTGTAAAAAGAAATGACATACCAGAAAGGTTATACATGTATATTCACACCCCACTTCTGTAGCAAAAATCACAGTATTAATACCTTACTTACACCAAAACGACACATAAAACCCATGACCCTTAGGTATCCCCCATCAGTTTGCCATTCCTTTCACAAACTATTCATCACATAGGCTTGGTTTCAAAGATATTTCTATAATATCTGTATGCACACACTCACAAGATTAGTGCACTTTTGTTTAGTAATGGATTTGTTTTGACTATAGTATATAATTGACTTCTAGAAATATTTAAAGCAAATACAGATATGTTTTAATTCAGTTATAGTATAGATATTTTTATAATTTAGGTGTCTGCCCGTGATCTCTTTGAATGGTGAACATTTTTGTTCTGTAGTTTTCAGATAAAGTTATTAATACCATATGCTGCACATACTTCCTTTTATTTATTTATTTTTTTCGAGACAGGGTTTCTCTGTATAGCCCTGGCTGTCCTGGAACTCACTCTGTAGACCAGGCTGGCCTCGAACTCAGAAATCCTCCTGCCTCTGCCTCCCGAGTGCTGTCACGCCCGGCTTGCACATACTTCCTATGAGTGTGTGTGCGCACATAGACCTTGGGTTTCTTCCTCTATCACTGTACCTTTTCTTTTGTTAAATTTCACTTTATTTTAGGGGTTGGGTGTTTTGTTTGTATTCTATGTGTACCTGGTACCTGAGCAGGCCAGAAGAAGGCACTGGATCTCTAGAACCGGAGTTATAGGTGTCTGGTGAGCCACTTTGTGAGTGCCAGGAATTGACCTGGGTCCTCTGAAAAAGCAACAAGTACTGGTAACCACTAAAGCCATTCTTCTAGCCCTCTACCTGATTCGTTTGCTTGTTTGTTCGTTTGTTTTGAAGCTGATCCTAGAGCTCTAGGTATCTAGTAGTCTGGGTGGCTGGCAAGCCCCAGGGATGTACTTGTCTCTCACCCCTAATCCCATGCCCTAGAGCTGGGATTACAGTTGTGGACCACAGCCTGGACTTAATAACAACTACCACCACTAAAAACCGCAGTGCTGGGATCTAGCTCAGGTCCTCATGCTTGCACAGCAAGCCCTTTACTTACATCTCCCTAACCCCAATATCCATGTTTTTAAGGAAGGTACTAAGAGTCCTAGAAATCAGCGCTCTCTGGTGGGTGGGCTTACAATTGCATCTTTCTCCTACAAATACAAATTAGGTCAGTTGATCTGCTCCACTCATTAGCATGAAAACTATACAGTTGAGGAATTGTACTAAATCTTAAGATATACAATTTATATTACAAATCTAAAGTTCATTCTATGTATCCACTGAGAAACAAGGCCAACTCACCAAGAGTATAACCTCAAATTGAGGGTTCATACTAGTAAACAAGCCCCAGATAGCTTACTGAACCTTAGTGGGGAGAGCAGTCAGAGACAACAGACACGGCCTATGGCAATTAGGATTTTAGGTAATAACACATCAAATCATGATTTCACAGACATCATCTAAATATGACCAAGATAAAAGAAACAAACAATTAAGGAACTAACAGGTCTGCAAATGGCAAAACACAAAAATGGTTACAGAGGGACTTAAGTGTGGGTAAGAAGGCAGGCCTAGTCAGATACACTCAGCCTACACAAAAGAAACAGGGGAAGAACTTAAGTGGGCACTCATGAATAGGGAATCAATGCTTTACCTACAAAAACAAGAATTTTCTATACCAGTGGGCAATCCCAGCATGCTTTGGGAAGTGGAGTGAGGAGGATTACTGAGCTATAAACTAGCACTGGCAAAAACAAACAAACAAACAAACAAACAAACAACAATTCAACAAAACCAAAACCACAATCACCAAAAAACAAAAACAAAACCAAAAAAACCCCAAAGTCAAAACCAAGCCAACCCAAAAAGACAAACAAACCCAACCAAAGCTGTAATATTTTTTAAAAAAAATATTTTCCTGTTAAGCTGTAACTGAATCCACAGACACAAACATCAGACTTTCTCCTCTACCCCTGGACATAAATGTATAAAAGTTTTATGTGCAAAACAAACTCGCAGCCTAACTTCCATGTGAAGAATACAACCAAAGGTAAGTTTGTCTCCAACTCCTGTAGGTGCAGCAATGCGCTCCCTAACTAGCATAGAGTGCACTACTTACCTGAGTCTGTAGCAGTCCACTTTGGCCAGGGCTGGAGAGAGGGTTTAAGGGTTAAGAGTGCTAACTGCTTAGTGCAGAAGACCTGAGGTTCAATTCCTAGCGCTCACATGGGCAGCTCAACCAATGTCCTTTTTTGGCCTTTGTGGGCACCAGGCACTTATACAATGCTCAGACATATATGCAGACAAGACATCTATACACAAAAAAATTATAATAATTTTTTAAAAGAAAAAAGTGGGACAGATAAGTGCTGACCACCTAAAGAGCTGGCCACAGTCCCTATTACAGATGGCTTTGGGGCACTGTGCTTTCTCTCTCCAGCAAAAGCAGGTTCCCTGTCATCACCACGCCGCTCCCACATTTTATAGTGAAACTGGCTACAGAAAAGGAGCAGCCAAAGTCTGCGCATCTCCTGCTTAAAAAATATTCAGTGCTCTGATAAAACAGGTTTTTTTTTCTAAGTCTAAAATTTCCTAAATTAAATTCATATTAAAAATGCCCCCACTTTAAAAAAGTTCATTAAAAAAAAAAATTCTCAAAAAAAAAAAAAAAACCCAACTCATCTCTTTCAAATTCTTTTCCTATGAACAGCTAATTCAGGGAAAGAGAATGAAATTCATGTTTTCTAGAAGGACATTTATTTCCAAAGCAAATATTTTTCAAAGCTTTCCAGGAGACAAGCTTTGCTTTCTCCATGATTTTTTTTTCCATTTCATTTTCAAACAGCATCTTGGTACAAAGTCTTCTCTTACTTTTTACTTTCTTAGGGAAATGTTAATTTCCCTTGCCTGCCACTGACTTGCTTGAACCAAACAGTATGGCGCTCACTTACCTCTTAATTCAGGTATTTCCCTAGCTAGGCTGTACAGAAATATCATTCGGGGAGCTCTGAGACATCCCTGTGCTGACTTAGAACCAAAGCAGAGTGAGGAGGATATACACTGCATGCAGAAGGAGTCAGTCAGGGAGGGTAGTAAAACAACAAACAGGTGGCTAGGTTTCTCAAGCCTCAAAAAAAAGTTACAAAAATGCAAAGGGAAAACAGACAAAAAAGCAAACAGACACAGGGAGTTGAATATAAATTGGTTATTAGCAAATACTCATTGTTTTTAATAAACACAAACATTATACATAACTGTTTGCTGACCTATTCTTACCCACCTCATGTCTGTAACCATGAGGCTACAAAACAAGGAATATTCAAACAGTAATGAGCCAAAGATTTGCAGCTTTTAAACACCATTCTTTAGTAAAAGAACCAGAGTTATCTGACAGTGGGGAACCAAAATGGTAATTCAGGGCTAGGGCCAGGAAAGTCTAATAAGAAAACAGACTGCTTGCATAAAGCAGGAAGTCCTTAAAAAGGATAGTCAGAAGGGATCTTACTATCTATGACAACATAAGATCACTGTAAGTAATGCTAGTAGAGGGTATAAACCATTATATAAATTAGTAAAACACAAAGGACAAAGGATTTCCTAAGAAATAAATAAATTATGACAGAGGGGAATGGAACATTCAAAGAGTTTAAAAACACCTACGCACAAAATACTTTTCAATTTTAAAAGGGAAAAGAGTACTAATAGGAGACTGGATATACAACCTCGATCAAGTATTCTAACTTGTTTAACATATGGGAACGGTTGGGGATCTATCAGACAACTGCATTTTGAGAGCTAATAGGCAAACTACAGAATAAATGATTTGAAAGCTTCCCAGGTTTCAAGGTATCAAAGTCAAGGCAGGTTTGAAAACCTACTGTGAGTAGAGTGGAACTAAGGAGACAGGGCCAGAGGCATCAGGCAGTCCTTCTGCCACCAAGGCTCCAACTTGACTCTGCATTTTGTTCTGGTTTATTTTGAGGCAGTGTCTCACTGAAGCACCAGAGGCTGTTCTGGATGTACTATATAGACTGGCCAAAAATTCCAGGTAATTCTCCTGCCTCGGCCTCTAGATAATGGCAATTACAGGTATGAGTCACGGTGTAGGGCTAGATCTTTGCTTCTTTCCAGTGGTTATACTGCAGGAGTATAGAATGCTCTGTTTGCCAGAAAACACTACAGCATTGGGAAAAGAGCTGCATGTATGTGCCTGGGCACCAGGTCACTGGCTTATTCTCTAACAACTCGGAAAACTATACAAATTTGACTTCTAAATTCGAGACTGTCTCCCCAAACAACAAACAGAAAGCTATCATCTCACCCAGGCAGCGCTCCAGTCCAGTGAGACAGCAATCACTAGGGACTGTTTGCTCCTGGCCACCTCCATTCCAAGTATTCTAACATGTAGCTAAGCTGGAAAACTGCCTATACAAATGCATTCCTTAAAATTTACACTTTAAACCTTTACCAATGGGGCTGGAGAGGTAGCTCAGTGGTTAAGAGCACTGACTGCTCTTCCAAAGGACCTGAGTTCAAATCCCTGCAACCACATGGTGGCTCACAACCATCCTTAACAAAATCTGGCTACCTCTTCTGGAGTATCTGAAGACAGCTACAGTGTACTTACATATAATAAGTAAATAAATCTTAAAAAAAAAAAACCAAAAAACAAACAAACAAAAACAAACCAAAAACACTTTACCAAATGATGGAGTTGGAGAGACGGCTCAGCAGTTAAGAACAGGATTCAATTTCCAGCACCCACATGGAAGCTCATAACTGTCTATAACCCCAATTCCAAGGGATCTGACACTCACACAGACATTCATGCAAGTAAAACACCAATGTACATAAAAATAAAGACTTACACACACACACACACACGCACCCAAACCAAACACACACACACACACACACACACACACACACACACACACACGCACGCACGCACGCACTCAAACCAAACCAAACACACACAACACAAATGTAAATGCCAGGGCAGGAGGGGGGTCCCACTTAACTACTGACAGTTTCTAAATATGAAGGGCAGGTGGATTTGTTTTTCTTGTACTTCGCTTTTCTCTACCAAACTTCTACTGAATCAGTTCAGCACATACAGTAAGAATCTCCAGATTTATTTCCAAATATATATGGAATCGTGGGCCTCTCAAGTCCTTCACAGACCCTAAGGACTCCTGGCTAAAACTGGGGCTATTAGCCCAGTGCACCTCATCTCTTGACTCTAATGTTCTGTGCATACATCTCTTTCATGTGGGTTTGGACATGGAAGGTGAAGGGGCATTGTCTAGGAGCTGGGTATACAACCAGGTCCCAGCACTTGCCTCTGTAGGTGGCAAATTTTTGTCATTTCTTTGTCATTCCATTGTTAGTACTAGAAGAAATGAAGTATATGTCTCCCCAAACATATACATAAATAAACAAAAGATACAACAGGGATATTACAATCTAGAATAAATCTAGAATGGTAAAAGTCAAATTATAGCCAGGCATGGTGGCATATGCCTTTAATCCCAGCACTTGGGAGGCAGAGGCAGGCGGATTTCTGAGTTCGAGGCCAGCCTGGTCTACAGAGTGAGTTCCAGGACAGCAGGGCTACACAGAGAAACCCTGTCTCAAAAAAACAACAACAACAAAAAGTCAAATTATACTCCCACTTGCCCTTGTCACGATGATAGACTCAACTGATTGATAAGCACAGGCTTCTGCTACTGCAGCCCCAAACTAGAAAAGCTTCTAAAGGGAAACCCAGCATTCCTTCCTGTAGAAATCTCTTACTGTCTGGAAGCTTCACCTGTCAAATAAAGTCGACTGACCTGTAGCTGAGGCAGGAAATAGAAGGTGGGAGTTCTGGTAGGAAGCAAGAATTTGCTGGGAACATGGAAAAAGGCAGACACATGGAAGAATTTAAGATTAGAATAAATGGGATATTAGGTAATGATATTGGGGAACAGGCAAAGCTATGGCCTAGGTATTTGTCAATATATTTGAGTTTCAGAGTCATTATCCTGGGAGCCTAGGGTTGGGAGGAAAATCTTGGCTTTTACAGTTATGAGTTGAAACTTTTATTTTTTTATTTTTTAAAAGATTTATTTATTTATTATATGTAAGTACACTGTAGTTGTCCTCAGACTCTCCAGAAGAGGGAGCCAGATCTCATTATGGATGGTTGTGAGCCACCATGTGGTTGCTGGGATTTGAACTCAGAACCTCAGAAGGTCAGTGCTCTTAACCGCTGAGCCATCTCTCCAGCCCCAAGTTGAAACTTTTAAGAAAGGCAGGTTTAAGATGTCTCAGTATGTAAAAGGCACACAACTGCCAAATGTGACCAGCTGAGCTTGAGCCCTGGGTGCCTGTGGTGAAAGAACAGGCCCGCCCCAATCAAACTGTCCTCTAGCCTCCACACTGCGCACACTGCGCACACAAAATAAAATGTATTGTTTATTTAAAAAATACAAACAAGGCTGGGCAGTGGTAGGTCACACCTTGAATCCCAGCACTTGATTTTTTTTTTTTTTTTTTTTTGGTTTTTTCGATACAAGGTTTCTCTGTATAGCCCTGGCTGTCCTGGAACTCACTCTGAATCCCAGCACTTGAGAGGCAGAAACAGGCAGATCTTGTGAGCTTGAAGCCATCCTTGTCTACAGATCAAGTTCCAGGACAGCCAGGACTAAGAGAGACTCTGTCTCAAAAAATAAAGAATAAGTAAAAACAAAACAAACACAAAGGCAATGCTTGATGGCTGGGGTAGTAGCTAAGTCATCAGAGTGCCTGCTGTACAAGCTTGAGGACCTGCGTGTGCTGACTCACATTGGAACTCACAGGTGTGCTCCTGACCTGACTGGAGGTAGCCTAGCCTAATGGGCAAGCTCAAGGTTTCAACAGGAGTCCATCCCAAAACCAAATTGGATGACTCTTAAAGAATGATTCTTGAGGCTCACCTCTGGCTTCTAGATACATACACACTAGCATATTCATGCATGTGCAACACACACACACACACACACACACACACACAGACACACCTCAACAGGCAGTACTTGAATAAAAAGGAAAACATATGATGACAGTACCTGAGCTGTGGCCCAGCAAGAATTCTGCTTTGCATACAACAAGTTCACAACGCTGAAGAGCAATGGAGCCAACATTCTTGACACTAAGCAGAGAAAAGCTTAAGAACAGCTGATCTGGACTACAACTCTCCAGTGCCGGCACTCAGTGTACAGCAAAGTCAACCTCCACTTCAAACTCATCCATTCTGCAAACTTACTACCACCAACAAAAAAGTCCACCAAATTCAAGCCTTTGTGCCTGCTTGCTTCAATGAAATCTTCCTTACCAACTCAAAGTCCAAAGAAATTTGCACTCTTCTGTACACAACACAACCATTATCCTGCATCTTGTGTGGCTCTACAGGCATTAAGGCAGACATCATGCCACCATCATTAGCCTCAGAACCCATAAAATGGCCTTATGTAGCATTCCTGGTCATGACAGGGATACCTCTGCATTTTCACACAACCTTCCCTTCCTACCAGGAGGCCTGGAAACGGATCTTGCTCTTTAACAAATACTAGGTGTCTAATATGAGCCAGGCACTTTTCCAAGCATGGGAAAAGGCAGAAACAAAGCCAAGCTTCAGCCTTCAGAAGGAACAGGGAATAAGCAGGGCATACAACAAAATATGTGCTTAAAATATATGCTACGGGTGGCAGCAGGGTGAGACTAGCAGAAGAAGGTATACTGCCTTATCTGGCATGGTTGGGAAAGGCCTCCGATACAGTAGCCTAGGAACAGAGGTCATTGAGGCAAGGCACTCATTTGTCCGGGGATAGCAAGTATTAAGGGGCAAGATAAGAGGAATGAGTGCTCAGAATAAAGGCATTTTAAAACCAGACAGCAGACATCTTTCTACACAAGACACAGCATCAGACTCACAAAACCCTGGAGTATCCCTACATCCAACCAAAAGGCTCCCTCTCCCAGCAGGTATCAATACTGAGACCTCCTATAGCTTATTTACAGCACTCAGCACAGCACAGCACAGCACAGCACAGCACAGGAATGGGTATGGAGGTGGCATCAGTCTGGCTCTTCTTGTCACTTGCTTCATACAGGTACTGAGAACACCAGAGGGGCTCCATGTAAATATGTATTGTTGAAAGAATAAAACCAGAGAGATAGCTGGAGAGATGGCTCAGTGGTTAAGAGTACCAACTGCTCTTCCAGAGGTCCTGAGTTCAAGTCCCAGCAATTACCTGGTAGCTCACAACCATCAGTAACAGGGATCCGATGCCCTCTTCTGGTGTGTCTGAAGACAGTGACAGTATACTCCATACATGAAATAAATACATATATTAAAAAAATGAGAGAGAGAATTATGAATGACAATGAGAATGTGTGTGTGTGTGTGTGTGTGTGTGTGTGTGTGTGTGCGTGTGTAATTCAGTTCAGTGACAGAACACTAGCCTGGCACATGTAAGCCAGGGTCCAAGCTGAAAAAACAACAAAGAGTGAACAATGCTTCCTATCCTTCAGATGGAAGACTCATTTAAAGAAAAGCCTCAAACATAATGGAGAAAATCTAATAAGCACACTCCGTGACTGTGACGCACCAGTTACTGACCCGTAACAGTAAGCAAAGAGTCTTCTGAGTGCTGACAAAGAGACAGAAGAAACACGAGGCCAGGACACCATGAGAAATGCCATGAATAAAGCTGGGCTAAGGGACAGGGAACAGGAGACATTTGCTGCTGCTGTTGAGGTAGTAGCATCTGAGCAGAGATGTTAATGCAAAAAATCCCATGAAGAGTACAGGGGTGTGCTAGAAGTGTAGCCACTCAGGGTAGGAACACATTGGAGTCTAGGAGTCCGAGGAGAGCCTGGCCATCACTGTGAGTATCGGGAGTGGGTGGGGATAAGGAGGAGAGAAGAAAAAGGAGTGGGGAGAAGAGGTGACAAGGTAAGACACAGTGGACTGCCTGCTGTTTGTTTAGGGACTTATTTTGTTGATGAGAGGCAGAGAGCCACAGCCAGTCTAGTACAGACATCCTCACATGTCAGTTTCCTGAGCTTACTTACTATGGGACACGCCAAAAGTCCCAGGCCACAATTAAAACAAACAAACAAACCAACCAAAAAACCCCCAAACCCCTTCTTCTTTGCCTCACTTATTTATTTCTGTGGTACTCACTTGATGCTGAGGACTATGCAGAGGCCAAGAGTTGCGCTGCAAAGAGAGCCAGTGCTTCTGGCCTTGCTGGAGCTCTCAACCAGACTTGTGAACGAACCTGTTGTGGCTTGCCTTGCCAGAGAGGCGCACAGGGTAGGAGCCTATGTCTTTTGTGTTCACATCTCATCTCCTTCTCCTAACGCGCTATGAAGTACTCTGATGAGAGCTTGAAGTGCCTTTGGTGTTTCAAAGCATGAGCAAAAAGAAAGTACACCAAATCACCTAGATATACTGCCAGGGAGGACAAAGCCAACACCAAAGGCTGTGTACTATACAGTGATACTGTGTTAATCCAGTTAAGAGATCACCCATGAAAGAGAGAAAAGGAAGAACTATCAGTATCTTGGTAACTAGAGTAAAATGATGAACAGTTCAGTTTAGACTAATGAGCAAGGCTCGATTAGACAGGAAATTGCTGCATATATTCAGGAGAATCATCTTCTTCTTAAAAGTCTGGGTAACTGGCCATCAATAGCCTCTAAGACAACTCAGACACCTGAGCTAAGTGGCAGCTCTTCTAGTCACAGAGTTTGCAAATAACACTAGAGACTAGTGGATAGAACTGGACAGATACAGTCTCATGTAGTATCTCATGGCTTCTATGTAACATTTCTGAAAGACCAAGTGGTTGGCGGCCATAGGCTGCAGGTGAGGGTGAGGCTGTCTCAATAATGATGGAGATGTGACAGAACTGTGTAGAACTACATATGTGCACATGTACACAAATACAAATAAAATGAGAAACCTTGATAAGATTCATGGGTTGTATCAGTGTCATAATCTTGGCTGTGATGCTGTACTATAGTTTTGTACTGGTTGAAATTGGGCTACAGAGCATATGGAATTCTTTTGTATTGTTTCTTATACTGCACATGAATCTACAATTATCACAACAAAAAAAATCAATTAAAAAAAAGAGCTTCAAACAACACATTTCCAAGAACCTATACTTAAAAAAAGAAAAAGAAAAGATTTACTCTATTTCATGTATGGTTTGCAAGTATGTATATATATATGTATTATGGGCATGCTTGGTGTTCACAGAGATCCAAAGAGGGCACTGACCTCATGGGACTAGTTACAGATGGTTGTGGGCCATTATGTGGGTGCTGGGATTTGAACCCTGGTCCTCTGCATGAATTACAAGTGCTCTTAACTATTGAGCTATCTCTCTAGCCTCAGGACCCAAACTTTAAACCAGTGGTTCTCAACCTTCCTAATGTTTCAACCCTTTGATATAGTTCCTCATGTTGTGGTGAACCCCACCATAAAATTATTTGTCATTATTTTATAGCTGGAATTTTACTACTGTTATGAACTTAATATAAATATCTAATATGTAGGATTTCTGATATGTTTTCCCCCACAAGGGGTCTCAACCCAGAGGTTGAGAACCACTACTTTATACCATTTTGAAAATAGTTATTTATGAAAGTTGTATCTGAGAACTTTAGAAAAATTTTAGTCAATAGTCCTAGATACTTCTAAAAATATTCTAGAATCTACATTTCATCCTATCATGTTCCAAACAGTTTTGCATTAATCAAGTGTTTCCTGTCTTAAGCATTTCAGATGCCCTAAGGACATTTAGAACCCTTCTCCACCACACTGTCCACAGGAACTTCCAGCTGCTACCACTTTGTGCTGGTATGTACCTCAGCTCTGTTGACACCAACATCAATTCCAAGTCCCTTTTTGGCTTATTTCCTAGACTTTCTTATGACCAAAGACAGTCATTTAATGTTGCCATAAAGAGCATGGATGTACAACTTCAATGGGGAACATACAGGTTCACATCCTGTTAGAGAGCAGGCCAGAAATAATGTGGTCCTGATGAGGTTTACAAATGTCACAGCAGTTTCCTTACTGTGCAAGAGAAGGAAGGAGCTCCCCTGGAGCCTGTCTTACAGCTCCTCCAGGACCCAGGAGATGACATCATCATTTAATTATCTCTGTTCATCAAGGGAGTGCATGCCACTCACCGTCTGCCCACTGAGAACTCTACAACACAGATTTAAACACAATTTTCAAAACACATTTAATACCTGTGATTTGTCAAGTATGTACTTCCTTAAAAGACAAAAGGTAATCCTTGCAATTTATAAAACACAAAGGAAATAACTAGGCACAAACCATTACCAATCAAATCCAATTAAGGATTAATGATACCACATGAATACTTAGGGAGAGAAAAAGTAACAAAAGAAGTGCAGTGAAAAGAGTTAAATGGTGCTCCAAGTACTCATTGAAAGTGTTTTTCATTTCAAATGCATAAAAAAGAGAGCCTGCTGGAATACATCCATTTAGGCAGAGGAAATTATATAGTAGGGTACTCCAAATATCTGTGTTGGATTTGTTCTTAACATTTTTTTCATTTGTTGGATCGGACTGAGGGAATTTAATGGGATGCTAATGTAATTTGTACATGATATTAAATTAGAAGACAAGGCCAGACACTGCTAGGAGATAGAAATAATTTTGAGACTAAGTGATTCACAGGAAGAAAACATAACATTGTAGCCACAAAACTTTAGTAGTGCATGTCTCTTTCTCCTGCCTTCAGTTGTGTCTTGTGACATGACAGGCAATATGTCAGTAACATGCAACATTTAGCTTCTTTTGGAAACTGTGTAAAATAATAATATTATTATTATTAATAAACAATATTTTATGTGTCTAAACATCACACAGCAGCTCTCCACTTGTAATACATTCTGATCATACTTAGTTAGCATTGGCAACTGGACTGTCTCATGGTGGGGCTATGAAATGGTATGATCACTCTGCAAAGCAGTTTGGCAAGCTCTGAAAGTGAAACATGCGTTTGCTTATGGGCAGCCATTGCACTCCCAGAGAAAAGTGTACCAGGGAAAAGACTTTCAAATAAACATTCATGACAGCTTTCTCTGTAATTACTGAAAACTAGAGCTGTCCAAATATACTTCAAGAAGTGAATGGATAAATTATGATACAGAATACAACAGATTACTCAGCAATAACAGGAATGAAGTACTGATTATACAACATAAATAAACCTCAAAATAGTGATGACAAGTATGAGTCCACTTGTCTAAAAATATCAGAAAATGCAAATTGATCTAAAGTAATAGAAGGTAGGCACATACAGGGGTAACAGGTTTGGGCAAAGACAGGGAAATAAATGGGCAAAAGGAGACTTTAGTGGTAAAGAATGTATTCATTGTCTTTTATATAAACATCAAGATGTATCAAATTGTACTGCTTAAATAAAAAGGGTTTATTATATGTCAATTTTATCTTATATACAAGAAAAATAAAAAAGGTCTTTTTTTTTTTTTTTTTTTGTTTTTTTCGAGACAGGGTTTCTCTGTATAGCCCTGGCTGTCCTGGAACTCACTTTGTAGACCAGGCTGGCCTCGAACTCAGAAATCCGCCTGCCTCTGCCTCCTGAGTGCTGGGATTAAAGGCGTGCGCCACCACGCCCGGCTCAAAAAAGGTCTTTTAAAAAAAGTTCCTATATGAAATTCCCAAATGGTTTCTTCCATGACAGGGCAGCAACTCCTCCCATGAGCAAGGTCCCAGAAGCAAGGTTCATCTCATCAAGTGAGACCCCGCCTTCAGTGTGCACACTATTTGCCAAGATTACAAACCTCTAACATAGACTTTCTGCACTAGCTGCAGCATCAGAGGTGATGGGGATAATAAATTCCCATCTTTCAATGGAATGACCTCTCCTCTCTCCATCTTTACCTTCCTATGTCACTGCTTTAACCCCTCTGGATTTTTAGCTTGCATTCAATCAGCAATGTCTACATGAAGTATATAAAGGCTATTTATTTTTCATTCTTGTGGATTTGATTGTCTCAAAATACTAAGGTTCTTTAAATTCAAAAGACCCTCTATGACAGGTGTGGTGCAGAGAGGCAGGCAGATCGCTAGCAGTTCAAGGCCAGCCAGTAACATATCAAGATCTGGGCTAGCCAGAGAAAGGGAGTTGGGAGGGAGAGAGGTAAACAGGCATACACACAGATGGAGGACCTCACCTCAGGTTTTAAGGTAAAATCTGGAGAATGAAACCTTGCTAATATTACCTCTCATTTCACTCCCCAAGTTCTTTCCTATACATGATTATTATGGCAGGCTCTTTAGGTCAGCCCAATAGTAGCAGCTTTACTGATATCCAAGCAGGCTAAGGAATAGGACTGTGATAAAGGCCATATATTCTAATATTCATAACCGGGAGCCACTAAGACCTATTTTAAACTCAGGGACCAGAAAACCCCATAAACACAAAACCCCACAAGTCAGAGAAACACTCTACCCTCTACATTTGACAGCAAGAAACTGAAAAGAAAGCTTTGGGAAGAACTACTCACTACAAGAATAACTATAGTTCTAGCCAGGCAAGAAACTGAACTCATCTCTTAAAACCAACAGCACCAAGGTTCACATACCTAGAAGACAGTGGAACACATTAATATTAGATAGGGATGCAGTCACAAATACTCAAGTGTGTCATTTTTGAGTTGTTATTTGTTGTGTCTGGGCATGGACAAATGTATTTATTATTTTATATTAAAAGAATATATTGGGCTGGTGAGGTGACTTAGCAATTAAATGAACCAACATTAAGGTGAGAGGAAAGGAAGGCTCCCAAAAGTTGTCTTCTGACTTTCACACTCTTTCTGTGGCACATATATGCCCACAAACACAATAATAATAAACTAATTAATTTACAAAAGATGAAATAGCTGAGTGGGGTGACTTATGCTTATAATCTCAGCATTTGGGAAGCTAACACAGGAAGATGGCCACAGTTCAAAGCCATTCTGGGCCACAGAGTAAGATCTTGCCTCAAATAACAGCAACAGTAATAACTTGCTTTTGAAATACGTTAAGACTGCTAGCAATTTCATACCAAAATTAAATTAAGTTGAAACTCCACTCCGTGGTAACTGCAAAGCAATTCAAGCATGAAGTCTGACTAACTATGGTACCCAAACGCATCAGTGGCCAAGACCTGAAAAACAGAAGTGCTTTACCAAGGCCACACACACAAAGGCCTCTTCTCTTCAGATGCTGACTGGAAGCTAGGAGCTGAGCATGCCCAAGGGAGAAAGAGGTCTGTGGTCCTAGGGTACCTCTTGCCAACAGAGGAAGGAGTCTTGGCCCTCCTCTACCACTAAGCCACTGCCTCTCCCAAGAGCTACACTTGCACACAGAAGAAATGAGGGCTTAATAATGTTGTAGGAGACTTTTAAAGCAACATTCCAATTTATGGAATCCATGTGAAGAAAATGAATTTAAACAATATGCTGCACTCATGTCATAAAGTGCACCACTATATGTCCTCCATTTAGCCCTGACAGGTACCATATAACAGACACAGAGATGATCAGAAGAGTCCAATTATGTACGGCCTATAAAGTAAGTTACACAGTCCTGTAGGTTTATGCCTTTAGGAAAAATAAACAAACAAACAAAACACACCCACACCTACACCCACATCCATATATATATACACATATATACATGTGGTTTTTATGCCAGAAAATGAACAGAAGAGTAAGTGAAGTATCTTGTGAACGATCTCCTTACCCCTTTAACTTTCCAAAGACAATTTCAGTCACAGCTCGTATACTATCAATACTGCACCATTCCCATTTAGTTTGTGTCTGTTATTCTAATTCTGGAAATGCTACAAGAAAGGGTGCTATTTGTGACACTTATCTTGGTATTAAAAAAAAAATTAGCACAGAAGAAAAGCAACTCTGAATTCAAGACTCCACAGGTGACAGTTGTACCCTACTTCTCAATGCTTGTAATTTGTACTCTATTTTCAGAATGGTAAAAATGGAAAACCATGTTCTTGTGTGCCAGTAGTTGTTATGTAAATTTAGAAAACTGAATGATAATTGAATTACTCTGGAGGAAATGTATATTTCTGAAAGATAAGCATGTTTAATAGTAATAAGTAATGAACTACAGAATAAGGCTGACTTGTGAACTCAAATGACCCAGTTCTTCAACTAAAATTACACACTGATGGGAAAATGACTCAAACTCTAAAATATGAATTATATATAGCCTTTTGTAACAGCCATGGCAACACTCAATCTGTGAGGTCAGATAAAAGATGCCTAGCCCATTCAAAATGAAACCCAAGTGTCTGCAGAGACAGAGTGTTTAAAGTGTAGTAGTAGTTTAGTTAGTGTAGAGCACCTAATTTCTGCCTAGGTAAATGTTTAAAATAAATGAGCAAACCTTGTAACTATCCACAGTCTCTGTAATAGCTTTGTGTAAACTTTTATGTTTTTCTGAGAGGTACTTTTATGCTACTGAAAAGGACTTTTCTCTCTTTTGAGAAAAGTCTTCCTTCTGTATACATTAATTACTTTTCTACTACTATAATAAACACATGACCAAAAGCGATTTGGGGAGGAAAGGACTTGTTTTATCTTACATTCATTCTGTAGTTCATCATCCAGGGAAGTCAGAGCAGGAACTTAAAGCAGGAATCTGAAGGCAGAAGCTACTGCAGAGACCAACGGAGAGTGCTGCTTACTGGCTTGCTCCCCATTGCTCAGCCTACTTTCTTATACACCCCAGAATCACTTGCCCCATGGATTATACTACCCACCAGTGTGCTGGGCTTTTCCACATCAATCATCAACCAAGAAAATAGCCCCAAACAGGCCATTCTTATAAAGGTATTTTCTTGAGGTTTCTTCTCAGATGACTCTAAATTGTGTCAAGTTGACATAAAAGCTAGCTAGTATACTATGTATTGATAGTATAGATTGTATAGATTAATAGAATCTAGGGATTCTATTAATGAATGCACATTTCTTTAATTCAGAAGTGTTTCAGGGGCCGGGCATGGTGGCACATGCCTTTAATCCCAGCACTCGAGAGGCAGAGGCAGGTGGATTTCTGAGTTCGAGGCCAGTCTGGTCTACAAAGTGAGTTCCAGGATAGCCAGGGCTATACAGAGAAACCCTGTCTCAAAAAACAAAAACAACCCCCCCCCCCAAAAAAAAAGAAGTGTTTCAGGACTTTCAGCCTCCAAGGATGAATCTTCCAAGTTCTTTGAATTCCTGTCTCACACCCCTACACACAAACATAGCAGCCAATCATGACAAACAGTCCCTCTCCCAAGTATACTCTCCTCTACTATAGTCAAGGATAAAGAGGAAAAAAAGAGTTTAAGGTCACATTGTAGGGCAAGAGAGATGGCTCAGTGGGTAATGGTGCTGTGCCAAGCCTGATGATCAGTTTGACCTCCAGTACCCACATAATGGAAGGGAGAACAAACTCTGGCAGTTATCCTATAACCTGTACATGTGTGCCATCCTATAACCTACATGTGTGCCATCCTATAACCTACATGTGTGCCATCCTATAACCTGTACATGTGTGCCATCCTATAACCTACATGTGTGCCATCCTATAACCTGTACATGTGTACCATCCTATAACCTGTACATGTGTGCCATCCTATAACCTACATGTGTGCCATGACATTGCTCACTCACACAAGCATATACATAGACCACAAAGAAGAATTAGACAAAAACTGATATAAAAAGGTAATTCACTTTGGACATTAATGGCAAGAATTCAGGCAAATTATCCAACTTTTAAGTCAGTTTTGTATCTATAGAGGGTGTATAAAGTACTGTCTGTGAAGATAGCTGGTGCTGACAAGCTAACACTGCGACAGGTTCTCCCACATCACACACTCACCTGCATCAGTCAATAGAGAAGCAACCAGGGTATGAGACTCTCTACTCTCTCTACTCCTAAGAAAGCACGTCGCGATAAAATGAGATCCACATCTCACTCTTTGCACCAAAGAACTAACTCCCAATGGGTAAAGAGGAAAGTGAAAGGAAGGAGAAGGCTCCTGGGAACCACTCTGGAAACAGCACATGATTTTAAGAATATAATTTGGGGATAAGCTTCTGTGATACAAACTCAGAAGCCACAACAAATGACAACATATCTGGCCATAGAAAACCTTTCACACAATTAGTGTGTTCTCTGTGAACAAAATCAGTACTGTGAGAAAACAACGTCACTATTTAATATTGCCAAGAGCTAGAGTTCACATTACATGAGCTCCTACAAATCGATGGGGAGATAACCTAGTGGGGAAATGGATGAAGGAAGCGCACACCAGAAAAGGAAACATTTGGGGATAATGGTGCTGTCAACAGTGAAACCATCCATAGACAACACTATTGGTGAGAATGTAAGCTGTTAAAATCTCTATGCAAAATAATCCAGCAGTTATTTATCAAAATTACAGTCCAGTCTTTGACTCAGCTATCTTATTTTTGGTATTTATCATGGAAAAATAATTACCCACGATTACCCATGTGGAGAACTGTGTATGCAAAGAATACCCATTGCAACAATGTGTGTAATTAATGTCAAAGATAAGGGGACTGGTTAAATAATTGTATCTTATCTACTCAGGGAATACTATGTAATTGCATAAAGAAGCTCTTACTATGCTAATAAAGCTAAATCTTCAAGATTTAGTTGAATTTAAAATGCAAGATGCAAAATATAATTCATGCTATAGTATATATAAATAGAAGGGAATTTATAATCTTTATATAGGGGTATACATCCTTTGGAAGGGAACTACTACTGCTGCTATAGCAGAGAAGGTCCCTGGAGACAACTGGACAGCCTTAAAAAGTGCGTGAAAGCTCAGTTATGGGCGTGCCACAGTGCACAGTGCGGAAGCCAAAGGCCAGCTTCCCAGGGTAGGGTTTCTCCTGCCATCTTGTGAGATCCAGCGTCAGGCCTGCATCAAAGTCCTTCTAACAGATGAGCCTCATTGCCAAATGCCAGTGTGCACAAACTTTTTATAGTTGGTATGATTGGTTTTTACTTTTCTCATTATTTTTGAAAATAATTTTTCTCAAAAATATTTAAAGTATTTTTTTGTCTTATGTGTATGTGTGCTCTGTCTGCATGTATATGTGTGTACCACAGGTGTGCCTGGTACCTGTGAGCCAGAAGAGGACAATGGATCTGCTAGAACTGGAGTTAAAGATGGTTGTAAGCCATCATATGGATGCTGGGAATTGAACCCAGATTGCCTAGAAGAGCAGCTAGTGCTCTTAATTACCCACTGAGCCATCTCTCCAGCTTCTTAAATATATTTTTTTACATTTATGCATTGTGCCATTTATGCATACGTATGCCATGGTATGTGCGAGAAAATCTGGGAGGAAGCCAAAGGAGTGGTCAGAACAGACACGCCATGTTCCTAAGACCCTGAGGTTTTACCACAGAAGAACCAAGATTCCTGGTGGAGACCCTGCTGTGCCCTATTCAATCACTACACCCTTGCTTTGGCTCATGTAGTCACCACTTAGGCAGCTTCATCCCCCCTTTATTCTTTGTTGTTGTTGTTGTTGTTTTTGTTTGTTTGTTTTTCGAGACAGGATTTCTCTGTGTAGCCTTGGCTGTCCTGGAACTCACTTTGTAGACCAGGCTGGCCTCGAACTCAGAAATCTGCCTGCCTCTGCCTCCCGAGTGCTGGGATTAAAGGCATGCGCCACCACGCCCGGCTATCATTCCCTCTTTATTCTTATCATATTGAAAATGTCAAATAACTAAGAAGGGTCCATTCATCTCCCCACATCTCAGTACTCTGTCTAGTGAGTGATTCAGAGGTAAATGAAAGTGACTCGAACACAGAAATGCAGACCATTCACCAGGTCAGCCATGAAAGAAGTAAGTCCTCTTCTGCAACAAGCTGCCAACAGAGCACTAAGAAGTTCCAGGCTCTCCCTGAATCACCTCCAAGAGGGGTCATGAGGAAGTGTGAGAATGGACCACCACACACAAGAGGCAGTCAGAGGTACAAGGCATCTCTTCAGAGCAAGGCTCTGTTGGTGTTGCCACTGTTCCCGGGGTAAAAAGTGTCTCTGTTACTCGGTATGAATCACCTGCCTCCTGGATAGATCTTAAAATGGAAAGAGTTGGTTGGGCCAGGACACTTTCATATCAGGATACTATTAAGAGCCTTCAATTAAACCAGCCCATAAAAGGGCATCCTGCTCACCATGCAACATCTAATTCTCCAGCACAGTACACCTGGACAGGCACGGGCAAAATGCCCAGTCTGCATAGGAGACAACAGGAAAAGAGAGAGAAAGTAACCTCAAGAAGGTAGCCTCCTCCTTTCCTTCTTTCAGCTGGCAGCTAAGTACCTGCCTCCCTAGCCTTTGTTGAGGCAGAACACTGTTCCTGAAACACCAGATGGACCCTCACACTGGACACTTGAGACTTAGGAGTCTTAAGTATGTACTAGAAAAAGAAGTAAACAGAGGATCTGTCAGAAAGGAAACTCTTGTCATGCTGTATGTGGTGGTTTGAATATGCTTAAGTGGCATTATTAGGAGGTGTGGCCCTGTGTATGTGGGCTCTGAGGGCTCCTGGTGCTCAAGCTTTGCCCAGTGAGTAAGAGAGTTTCTTCCTGGCTGCCTTCAGATCAAGATGTAGACTGATGAGCTCTTCTAGCACCAAGATGCCTGCATGCTGCCATGCTTCCCACCATGGTGATAATGGACTGAACCTCTGAACCTGTAAGCCAGCCTCCAACTAAATGTCTGCCTTTGTAAGAGTTGCCTTGGTCATGTTGTCCCTTCACAGCAATAAAACACAAACTAAGACAATGTACCACAGAAAATGACCACAACAAAACCTAGCATGTTCCATGTGTTAATCTGGTAGAATGAGGAATGGGAGGGTCCCAGACACTTGGAAGCTGCTCACCAAGTAACCTAGGGCCTTCCTGGGAAGCTTTCGATGGAGTCCTAGAAAATGGGCTTTGCTTCCTCCCAGTATGCCTGCTTCAGCTTTATCCTTTCCATTCACCTCATTTGCAGCTCTAGGCTCTTGCCAAATTAGACTAGTAAGTCTGTCACAGAAAGCCAACAATTGCTCTCCAAATATATCAATCTCCTTTTTTCCTAAAACAAAGGCTTTAAAAGGGAAGGGAAAGTGAAGAAAGAAAGTGAGCTTGGCCTACCAATTCTGGCCAACTTAGGGTTTCCACAATACTGCTCTCCACTTCTGTGTGTACGTTTTTTTGCTATTTATAAAAATTTTTTAAAGAATGGCAACAAGAAATTTGACACCAAGCACTAAAACGAAGCCTTAAAAGAACAGCCAAAAAAGCTAAACAATTTCTGAGACATGGTGTAGTGTTCTTACACTGAAAACTATTTACTGCCTCCAGCTGAGCAGAATCAAAGAGTCTCATTCCAACCCCCACCTGCCTTCCTTCTCATTTACTCTCAAGCTGAGAGTACAAAGGCTTCTCACTGAGGGCGGGAGGTGTCAAGAGCACAGCGCCCCTCAAGCCCCCTGGAAAGGGACTGAAACAGGGCCTTACTCTGTGTCCCACGTTGGTCCAGAACTTATGGCAATCCTCTTGCCTCACTCAGCCTCTGGTACTAGGGATTACAGGTGTAAACTATCCTCCCCAGCTTTCAAACAGCAATTAAAAAAAAAAGTCAAACATTCTAAAATACTACAATTCAAAAGCATACCAATTTGACATTTTACTGGGAGATAATGGTAAGGAAAATATTAGAAAAAATTTTAAATTACGCTATTATGTTTCTGTAAGAGCAGGAACCCATCTACACAGTAAAATACTGTAATTCATAACAAACAGTCTCAAATACAAGCTGAGGTGTTTTAGGCAGCATCTGAAGGTGTGATGACATGCTCAGTGCAAATCAGAACCAAGGCTGCAGTTTCAGCCAAGTTGTGTAATGCAACATCGGTGAATATTGCACAAACACTTGAAAAATGTTACTTTTGGTTTTAAGCTAATTTTTGGTCACTCAATCTTCAGATACCCTTTACTGTTGCTAAGTTTTTCACAACATCCACATTCAGTTACATGGGGTGATGACCCACACTTTAGAAGGACCTCTTGCCTGCTACAGCAGTCCTCAAGGACATCAGTTGTGATCTTAAAGCTTCCTAAAGTTTACAAACAGTGCTTACAGCAAAGGTAGTAATTGTCTAGTGACCATTCCCCACCTTGATACTCTCAGTACCTCCTATAGTCTGCAGGCCACAACTTGCACACAGTACAACATGAGTAGAACATGACAGAAACTGGGCTTTCATTCCAGACAAAGAATAGAAGAAGTAAACCCAATGACTTCAGCAGATATCAGTATTGTGGAGAAATAAATCCGTGAACTTAACAAGGCAGAATGTAGGCTGGACAGAGATCTTTTCAGGTAAGCACTAAGGAGGCTTCTGGTGGAGGCCCATATGCAAGCAGGATGATGAAGACAGTCCTCTGTGGAAAGACAGCCTAGGGAGAAGGAAGAACCAGCCCAGGGGCACAGAGAGCAGGTCTGGGAGGCTGTTGGTGACATCAGCTTTCCAGCCAAAGTCTACAGAGTAGACAATTGCTGGTTAGAGAATTAGTGGTGCAGGAGGTCACTGTCATGCCTAACCAGTACAAAAGGGTCTACGCTCCTGTTACCATTTTGAAGATTTTTACTTTTCTTGAGCAACAGCAGAAGTCTCTGCCCTCCTGCTGGTTCACTCCCCAGCCCTCTTCACTGGAGTTCCTCCCATCTAAGACCTACTTTTCTTCAAAAGGTGCATGTGAGGACCAGAGTGCTAACTCCTTCTTTTAAGGAAATATTCAATGCCTACCTACTAACTGCCAGATGGTTTCCAGGGTCTGGGGATAGAAGGTGACCCAAACACAGCCATATTTAAGAGGCTCAGCCTGGTTTCCCTGGAAGGACAGGTAACCAAACGCATCCAACTGGTGAATGTAATAACACAGGTGCATTGATTTTTCATCAGATAACTGCCTTTGACAGCAACTTCACTCCAGCTTATGATGTCAGCTTGAAAGCCCAAACGACAGGTTGGGCTTCTTCCCAAAATGCCTTCCAAGATCAGATTTACACCTGTGGCTCTTCTGAAATAGCCAGAGCTAGACAACAACATTGTCTTCCCCATCAAAACGGGAAAAAAAGCCTCTGCCCCCAAGCCCAGTTCCTGACTCACACCCCCATCTCCTCTACCATGTCTCCCCGAAGAGACCTTCAAACACTATTATCAAAACTCAACTACAGGCTGAATGTAGTGGCATAAGCCTTTAATCTCAGAACTCAGCAGGCAGGGATATCTGTGAGTTCATGGCCAGCCTGGTCTACAAGAGAGTTTCAGAACAGCAGAACAGCCAGGGCTACATAGAGAAACCCTGTAGAGAAACCCTGTGCCAAAAAACAAAAACTAAATAAATCAAAAGAACAAACTTTAGATTAATTACTACCCTCTTCCAGTCACAAATCCAAGTTTGAGCCATGAAAAGTACTTGCTTGCTAAAGCAAAGAAAAAAGGGGCAATTTTCATCCAAGTCTACTTGGGATGTAAGTTTTTCACCTAGAAATCTCTGCCAACAGCACTTCCTCTCTCTATACATCCATTACCACTCAAAATCAGTAGGACACTGCATCACAGGAGTGAAAAATTATCTCTAGGGCCAGGGTGTATCTCAGTGTTAAAGTACTTGCCAAACATGCACATGGTCCAAAGTTTGAGCCCTAGGCAAATGGTGGTGGGGGTAGTGGTGGTTACAGTGTGTTAAGTCACTGTCTCTAGGAGTATTATAAGGAGCCTCAAAACCCTACATTCTTAAGCTAAAGTATACAGAAATAAATCTATTAAAATGTACAATAGGCAAAAACTTGGGTAAAACTTGCTAAGTGGCACAATGCTAAGTGAAATAAGCTCAGCACAGAAAAACGTATGGCATGATTCTAGTGCCATAGGCAAATCCATAAAGCAACCACCAAAGAGAGATAGTGGTTACCAGAAATGCACAGGCAAGATGCACTGTGCCTATTGCTAGTTACCTGTACTGCATACTAAACTTTGGCTGAGAGTAGACTCTTGCTAAGTGTTTATGCTACAGTAGCTATAGTAGATTTTATTGAAGTGAGGTTGTTTTCTTCCTAATTAGTTGTCTTGTAAGCTTATTCCTGTAGCACTTTTCCTGGCTCAGTCCCTGGCACCCTGCTCCCCATTAGGCCACATAGTATTAGGACACCTTTTACAGTAATCTGGAGGAGGGGGCAAGTCAGATCTAGAAATAATTTACATAATCACATGCATCATTTTCTTTTAACAATGCCTCATAGCACCTGCACGCTGTGTTCGTGCTATAGTAAAATGTTTCATTTGGGACTACTGGCAACTCCCAGGAAGCAAGCCAGATGACTTTGTGCTTATTATTTAAAGATGACAATACAGTTTCAGAGGGAGTATAAAGTTCCATAGTTCTTTTCACTTAATTATTACAGAAGGCAGCAAACTGACACATCATGACTTCTTAATAAGTGGCCTCTTTCTCATGGTTTCATTCCCAGGCAACTATGAGATGAGACAGGTCCCTTAGGTCTAGTAGAAGGGGCTAGACAACTCATGGCTCTGTAGGCCTCATTAAGAATGTTCTTTTACTGTGAGCATAGGAGCCTACTGATGGTTAAGTGGGCGAATCTCACGTTTACATTTCAAAAGGTCAATGGCAGCAGGGAACAGGGTACATTTGAGAGATGCACAGATGTAGGACACGTTCAAACTGGTGGGCCCACGGAATAGCTATCAGTTAAGGTCCACCCAGGAGACAGTAACCACACTCATTATTTTAGCAGTGAAACTGTAGCATAAAGGGTAATATAAAGAATTTATAACTAGGTATAAAGTTATTAGTCGCTGACAGGGATGAGGAGAGATAAATCAGAACTTCCCAGGGCTAGGGGAAACAAAGGGAAGAGGTTGTGAGGCAGGTTGTGAACAGGGAACTTTAGTTCGGTGCCATGGTATTGATCCCACAAGTGGGGAAAACTAGAAACTGGATTCAGCTGATGCTACAGGAAGGAGCTGATGTTGCTGGACAATTGCCTCTCATGGGCCCAGGAAAGAACAAAGGCCTTCCTTCTTCTCTAGCTATGCCCCTTCCCAGTACTGCACACCCAAAAGCCAGGTGACAAATTGGGCAGGAACCCAGTGTCAGCATCTTCTTTTCCAATGTTAGCAACAACTCGCTAATCAAATGTATCACAGCAAAGAAATCAAATCTGGGAAGTGAGGCCTCAGTATTTTATACACCAATAAGAAAAAAAAAATGACATCAAATACTCTGGCTTGATGCTATGACATGAACTGTAAGATATATCCGTATTTCAAGACTGCTAAAAGGTTGGAGGACAAAACAACCACATATTCTGCAACAAAATAGCAAACAAAATGTAATTTCTGGAGCTGGGGATGTAGCTCTGTTAGCAGAGCAAATGCTTAGCATACACATAACCTTGGGTTGGATGCCCAGTACCACACAAATCAGGTGGGGTAATACACACTTGTAATTCCAGTTGAAGAACACAATACCAAATGTTGAAGGTCATCCTTGGCTACCTAGTGGGTCAAAGGCCAGCCCATGATATATAAGATCCTTCTTAAAACAATCAAATAAACAAAACCCATCACACTTTCTACATAAAATTTTATTAAGGAAACAGGTTGGAGAAAAATATTTGAAATGAGCATTATCACTTGAAGGTATTAACATGTGCTTGTATAGGGTTCAACCCCAACATAAAACAAAACAAAACAAAACAAACAAAAAAAGAAGTGAAAAATATTTTAAAATAGGAGCTCCAAATACAATTATTTTGCTTGTTTAACTTTTTACTTTGAGAAAACTGATAAAAACGTGTGCAATTTTAGAAAATACTAGAGTCGAACACACAAATGACATTGCACTGTAGCTGGATGACTTGAGTGATGAGTCAATTAGAGTTCAGATCTCACGTACGTGTACATGGACTCACTGGTGTGCTGCCCTTTTGGACTGCAGTCTGTACACATTCTCTTGTGCACACTCACATTACCACAACCACATACTACAGTTTCATCACATGCTGCTCTTCTATACCACAGTCACCTCTCTTTCCAAGACTTGCTCACCTTTTGCCCCCTTTCCAAAAGGGTTTATCTTATTATGCCATTATTTGTCACATGGGCTTCAGCATCTTTTTTTTTTTCAATATAAAGAGTAATTAATGACCAAGATTTCTTACTCAGCTTTGGGATAACTACTTCAATGTTAGCAATGCAATCCAATGGAAAGATTTCTCCAAATGAGGAAATCTCTGTAAGGCCCATATTTCCTAAGGACTGTAGCTTTCTCTGCATGACTGCTGCTGCTGTTATCACAGTTACTTATTAGCCTATCTGTCTGTTCTAAAGTTGCCATTGTCTGACAGATTTGCCACATAGTAGCCAGTGACCCTTATAAAATGAAGCAAGGTGCTTACTTAAGATCTCTTATGCCCATTCATGGCTTTCCTAACCAAGTCTTCTATACATGGCCTGCAATAGCAGGCAGGGTCTTTATGGTCTGTCCCCTTCACGCCTACACCAGGAAACCGGCTAGCTATACCCTACCTGTTTTCCAGGATGTTTGCTGATCACTGAGACTCAGGGTACTGCCTCCTTCAAAAAAGCCTCTTTGATGGTTTTTCACCACAGGTTTTATCCCCTCCCCATGTATGCACACCTCTACTATGATAAAATATGACAAAACTTTTATTGTTTAACTATTTCAGTGTACTTCAAACTACCAAGAGTCATTTCCCACTATTCGTGGAAACTGATTTCAAGAGCCCCCTAGGAAATATAGAAACAGGATGGTCAAATGTCAAATAAAATGCTGTAGTCTTTGCATATGATATATATGGGTATCCTGCATACTCCAAATCTCTAGATTATTGATATCTTTAACCCACTGTAAAGGGTATGTAAGTCACTACTGTATTGCTTATAGAATAATGATCCTAAAAGCCTACGCATGCTCAGTACAGATGCAGTTCCCACTACTCCACCCAAATTATTTTCTATCATGGTTTGATTGGTTGAATCTAGGAATAAGGGAACCCATGGATCTGAAGGGCCACTGTGCTTATCCAATTCCTCTATCAGCTGACCACATCTGGGTGCATCAGGCTATGTTTTCTACAGAGGAACAAAAACAGGTGAAGTTAAAAACTAGAAAATATGGATTCTCATTTAATGAGAGACATGGTGGCACAGCATTTGACCCCAGCATTTAGGAGATAGAGGCAGACAGATCTCTTGAGTTCAAGGCCAGCCTGGTCATCTGAAGTGAACTATAGGCTAGCCAGCACTACATAGTAAGACCCTGTCTCAAAAAACAAAACAAAACACTCAAATTAAAAAAAAAAAACTGGCAAAAATAAACAAAAAGCTAGGCATATAGGCTTTTACCTATAATCCCCCAAAGCAAGGCATGTCCCAGAACAAAACAAAAACAAACAAAACAAAACAACAACAACAACAAACCCAAAATCTATTTAAGACTTAAGTATCCATTATGGTGGTTAGTAACCAAATGTGGCAACTAAAACTGAATTTAAACAATGGGTTCCTCAGTCACATTAGTCACATTTCAAATGCTCAAGTTACCTGCATGCAATGTCTAGGATTTAATCTCAGCACCCGTGGGGCACAGGCAGGCAGGCAGGTATCTGAGTTCAAGGATAGCCTGGTCTCAAACAACAAAACTTTAACTCCCGTTTCTCAGGGTCCATGATCCTGACTGCTCTCCTTGGCCCAGGCAGCTGCAGAAGTGTGAAGGTTGAAGTGTTGAGTGGAGGCCAATAAAGGAGGGACGCCCAGCCTCCAATGTTCAGATAGCAGAGCTTGTCTCTCAGGGTGAATTTGAACTTTACCTTAGGCAGGAAGCACTAAGGGAATCTACTAAAAAAGTAATTAGGCAATCCAATTTATACTTTAGAGAGTGAAGAAAAGCTAAGCTATGTGGTGAAAGATGAAACTCAAAAACTGGAAGAGACATAATGGCAAGAACTTAAGATTTGGGAGCCAGAATTTACTCCATTCATCCTAATATAACCTGGACCCAGAGTTGCCCTCCAAGACCCTTTGTTACTGGTCTCAAGGAACGAGGTCAGGTAAGTTACCATGGGGGAAGTGGACACACACAGACATGGACAAGGGGGGCGGGTGGAGAAGAAGGGAGGGAGAAGAGAGAAGAGAGACCAAAATATCTGGATTATATAGGGGAAAACTTCTGGGGGAAGGGAAGCCCCAGCCCCTGGGCTAGAAAGTTCAGCAGAAAGGTCAGGATATGCCAGCCATTTCCTGTAACAGGTAGGAGCTGAGGGATGCTGGGAGAACATGGAGGTCAGGTCTGCTGTGCTATGTAAAATATGTCCCTTGTCCCAAGTCTGGATCCTAACAGAACATTTTGCTCTCCTTTTGCCTTCAGATTATGAATCAACCTCTGCTTAGCTCACCAGGCACATTCTATTTTATGGAATGCAGTACTGCTGATTCTAGAATCATGAAAAAAAGCTAACCAAGATCTTTAAATTTGATGCAATTACTCTTTTTCTTCTCTTCCAATTAGAGTCTTACTATGCCTAGACTAGTTTCAAAATCATTCTCCTTCAGCTTCAGCCTTCCAAGTGCTAGAATTACAGGTGTACAGCCACCACCATCATCTCCATCATCAAAGTTTAATCCTGTCTTTTGAGAGTTCTGGTGACTGACAGGAGACAGAAAAGACAATGCTAAGGTGCACTGACTCTGACAGAGTGAGCTTTGGTCTCCCTTACAGTGTCCAGGCCAGGAGTTAGAAAACACCTCTCTTTCTCTGCTGCCTTTGAAATGCAGAATTAGTCTGACCTTGAAGAAAGTACAGAACTACTAGTGCAGGGAAGGGATTTGCAGAGAAAGAATCTTGAGACTTCTTACTGAAAAGTACTCCTTAGGGTTATCCCTGCAGGGAGCAAGTTCCAGCCTTTTCAGAATTCCCAAGAAATTTGTTTCTATCTTTGTTGTTACTTTTTCTTGCCTGCTTAGGTTAGAGACGCCTTGGGTATATGGGTCAGAGAACCTGGGATATTATTATTGGTCAAAGGAATTTCTGAGAGAAAGCTACAACTTGAGGATAGACAGTTAAGCATGCAAGAGGTATTAGAAGCTCACTACTACAAATACATTACTAAACACAAATAATTAAGGCACAAAATGTGCTAGTTGACATTAGGCCATCCAGCAGGAACAAATGTAATAGGTACACTGTGAAAACATGTCACCACACAGCTCTTGACTGTGGCTGTGACTAGCTAATTCAAATTTGCTGCCCTGGCTTCCCTCTCCACAATAATGAACTGACTGCAACCTGGAACTGTGAGCTGAAACAGGTAACGAAACTTAGTACCTCATATGGTCGGACAAAGTGTACATTTTAAACTCTGTTCTTTTCTTTTTAGATTTATGTGTATCAGTGTTCTGTCTGCGAGTATGTCTGGGTGCCCACAGATGTCAGATCCCCTTGTACCTAAATTACAGACAGTTGTGAGTTGCCATGTATGTGTGTATGTGTGTGTGTGTGTGTGTGTGTGTGTGCATATGTGTGTGTGTGTGTGTGTGTGTGTGTGTGTGTGTGTGTATATATATATATATATATATATATATATATATATATATTTTTTTTTTTTAAATCATGTCAACTCTTTTCTGGGGTGAGGTGAGGAGACACAGGCTGGCCTCTAACTTTCTAGGTTGATGACCCAAATATCTGATCCTCTTGCTTCCATTTTTTTAATTGCTAAGATTACAGGTGTCATGTCCAGTTGACTCAGTGCTGGGATTGAGCCCAAGGCTTCATGCATGTTACACAAGCACTCTACTAACTGAGCTACATCTCAGTCCTACCATATCAACTCCTACCAACTCTCAAAATGCCTTTTTTTCTCAGTGTTTGAAAATGATTCTGATATTGACAGGCTGACATGCATGGCTCAAAGTCCCCTCCCTGCTGGCTTTTATCTTAACTAGGATTCACAGGGAGTTTTCCATGCTGTCTTCTGTGGTAAAGGCTTGGGGTTTTTCAACTACTAACTTGATAAATACTGTGAAGATTGTATTCAGGTAGGTTTGGATGAAACAAAAGCTAGTTTTATTTATTTCTATCTATCAACTATGTGATTTCAATAGAAATGGGCAAGTATAAGCTATCATTAAGAAAATTTCATGGGAAAGTTAATGTTCTAAAGCAAGGCTGCCCCAAGAATAGACTATAATAAACTTTGATTATAACAACTGGAATTTTAGTCAACTACTCACATTCTGAAGTATTAAATTAAAAGGCTGACATTTTGCAAGAGAATCTAATGTTGGACTGTTTTCCATCTGGCTCAATTATTTAGATGCCAAGGAAATATAAAATGAACATAAGATGGGCATATTGTTGCTCTAATGAAAATGTGAGTAAGCTTCGAGTCCAGCTAAAACTACAACTGGCTTCTGGGACACTGTCACATATATAATAGTGGGAAGTATTTCAATGGCAAAGTACAGGACAAACCACAATTGCCAGGCTTTTCTCCTTCCTGTTTTAAATTTCTCTCATCAATAAAGAATTTGAAACACATTTTAAATTAAGTATTTAGCACTTGAACTACTTTTCTGGTTTGAGATGGACATTTCTATTATTCTCTCATTCTTGAAAACATTTTTTAAAACATTTTTATTAAGAATTTAATGCATGCTAGAGAGAAGCTTATGCAAATTCTACTGAGCTTAAGGAACAGAATGTTTCCAGCACACAGAAGCCCTTCTATAATCTACCTTGTACCACCCTAGTTGCATCCCCTTTGATGTACCATGTAATACTTTGTATCCTAGTATTTTCACTTTATCAATGGAATTATATTACTTTATTCTTCTACAATTAGCTTTTCTCAATCATCTTTTGATCATTCATGTAACTGTCACAGTAAAGACACCATAGTGAAGGTGAGCATAGAGGTGTACTTGCCAGATGGAGTCAGAAGTATCATGTGCTCCAAGTCATTCTTAGCTATATAGGTAGTTCAAGGCTCACATGTACCAATTACTGCATAGGACCCCACCTGTCTCACTCCTTTGATGGGCTTCTAGGTTTTCAGTCTCTACCACTATACCACAAACAACCTACTACACGACCTTTTTATCTATGTGCAGAGAAGTTCTTCTTCTGGGGAACAGGTCCATGCCCACAACTGAAGATGCTAGACACAAGGCACCCACACTGTCCAACTTTGCTTCCCTTCTAATACATCCTATGCTATTTTTCAAATACTCCTACCAGAGTGTGAGTTTTCATTGCTCCAGGGGCTCAAACAAAACGTTATTTTAACCCTTTTCAGTTTTTGCCAGATTGGTGGGTATAAAGGCATTCACTGTGGTTTAACTTGCATTTCTTTGGTTACTAATTAAGTTGACTTTCTCAACCCTAGTTTATTTGGTCATTTGCAGTTCCTCTACTTTGAAATTACTATTTGTTTAACTTTGTGTTTCCTACTGGTTCTTTTTAACCATCAGTTTGGAGTTCTTTATTGTATACAGATACATAGCTACAAATCCTTTGCTAACCATATGTGCTGAAAATATTTTCTCCTCATTTCTCTATCACTCTCATCAGTGCCATTTAGTGACTTAATGATAATGAACATAAATGGATTACTTTCTTTCACTCAGTTTGCTTGTTATTGTATTTAAATAATCCCTACTCCAAATTATAAAAATCATTTCCATATTTACTCTATAACTAACAGAAATTTTCATATTCTCTCCATCTAGTTGGTATTTACATGGTGCTTGACTTGATCCATGTACAGAGAAGAAGACATTCCTATCAATGGAGACAGAAAGTGAAGTGATGCAGTTATAAGCCAACCCAGAAGCACCAGGCAGACTAGATGCCAAGGAGAGAAGAAGACCTTCCCAGACTGCAGAGGGAGCAGAATTTTGGACTGCTAATTGGCAAAACTGTCAAGAGTGTAAACTTTGGATGCTTTACTCACCCTCTTTGTGGTATGCTGGATGACAGCCCTGAGACACAAGCACAGCCCATATGTAGTATTTTCAGTATTTGCTGGGAAGTCTGTTATTCCTTTGATCCCTAATCTTTGGTGTCAACTGTCACCTCTCCCCAGGGAACAGTGAGTAATGGAGCAAGATTCCACACACGCACACACACACATAGGGGCCGAGGTTTCCACTTGCTGACTCTGACACCGACCCACCACTGCCTCTGCATGCATCGGAGCTTTGGAGATTTAGCAGACTCAGCTCTCCTCCCTTCATTCCTTTCTCCTCTCTCTTCCATATAAATTTTTAATCACCTCATCAAGTTTCAAAAAGGTTATTGGAACTATAAAAATGGGTTTGAGTTTATACACCATTTCTAGGAAAACTGACATCTTCAAATCAGTGATTCTTCTTTATTCTTGAGCTAATAAATTTCTACTACTATTTAGGTCTAAATTTAGTATTTTCTAATCTTTTTATACACTCTCCATAGATGTCCTATTAAGTTTAATCCCAAATGTACTTCTCAGATCCCTTCGGATATTATTTTGTTGGGTTTTATTCATTATTGTTTTATCTGTATAGCTATTCATATGTCATGGTGTTGAAAGAAAGAAAGAACTTTACAGAGTAACGGGCCTCAGGCTAGCTGAATATTAGGACATCTGTTGAGTCACTCCAGAAACTGGCTGACCATAAAGATAAGGGAAAAAAGAATGCAAGGACATCCCTGGACAAAGCCCAGTTGAGTAATGGTCCGTCTAGCCTGGCTTGGCACCTCCCGATATGGTTTGAGTTAACTAGCTACTCTGCTGATTAGCACCCTCCCCCTTAGTCGCTGTGCCCATATGTGCTGCTTGTTGAAGTTTAAACTGTTCAATTGTGTGTAACCGTGCCAATTTCCTCCATTCCCCAGTTTCTTATATTTTTAGAACATCTTTCCTAGAGTGGACTAAGTCTTGAGCACTAGAGGAGAAGGCAGTAAGAAAGTGCATCCCGTGTGGAACAGCAACTTTGTCCTCCCTCCCCCAAGGCTCCTCCATGCCACACCTTCCCATCGCCACACGCTCCTGCCCCCACAGTGAGGCAGCAGTCGGAGACCCTACACCCGCCCCCTCAGTTTCTTTTTCCTATATAATCCCCCAACTTTTGAATTTCAGGGTCGATTCCTCTTTCTCCTGCGAGAGAAACCTGTCAGCCTGGAGCCTGTGCTTGCATCAGGACGGTCTCCTTGGGTGTGCACGCTATCCCGGGACTCCTTGAGTATGAGTGTGAGTCTCCTTTTGGGAACCTTACAGTGAGTGTGTGTGTGTGTGTGTGTGTGTGTACACGTGGGGTGTCAGAGGACAACTCACACTGAGTTCTGGGCATCAAACTCATCAGGCTTGTATGGCAAGTGCTTTTACCTGCTGAGCCATCTCACTGACACATAAAAACTACATACTTAAATGGGGAATTGTTTAAATAAAAAAGACAAATTTGCTGATCTTTAGAAATAGTTCATGCTCAATATATTCCTGAATACAACTTATATAGCAGTTCTTCTTCTTCTTATTTATTTATTTATTTATGATTTATTATTATTATTTATTTATAGTTCACTGTGTAGCTCAGGGTAGCTCCTCCTGTCTCTATCACCTAAGTACTGCAATTTTAAGTATATGCCAGCATGCTCAGCCTCTTAAATTCAAATTTAAAATAAAATTTTATTTCAATGTATGTGTGTATATTGGATTCCCTGGGTTTGTCTTATAGGCAGATGTGAGGCACCTATAGGTTCTGACATCTGAACTCCAGTTACCTCTGAAAGAGTAGTAAGTGCTTCTAACCATAGCTTTTTGACATGGGTGCTGGAAACTGGCCAAGCAATCTCTCCAGCCGCGACAATTACATTTTAAAAATAATGAGATACTATAGAAAATGGAAATCACCACAAGACTAGCATTTCTGAGCTGAGGGTAGAGTTCTAATGGTAGAGTATATGCCTACATGTATAACAAAACAACACACATTTATTTCTTTCTAATAACGATTGTTTGCAGATCATCTACAATTAATTTTTAAAATTACCCAATGCTTGCCGGGCAGTGGTGTCCCATGCATTTAAACCCAGCACTAAGGAGACAAGAGGCAGGCAGATCTCTGAATTTGAAGCCAGCTTGGTCTACAGAGTAAGTTCCAGGACAGCCAGGGCTACACAGAAAGATGCTGTGTCAACAAACAAACAAACAACAAAAAAAATCCAAAACAATACAAAACAAAATTCAATGCTTAAATGTTAATTTCTGAGTTCATGATCCTCCAGGAAAGCTCATCCAAATCTCAAGCTCCCAGGCTGACAGCTATGACTTCTTTTAGGAGAAACTATCACCTGTCTCTGCTCATGATTTTTCAGTGATCATACTATTGTATCACGAGTCTTTTAAATGTAAATCAGAATCAGCACTCCAGAGTACCAGCAACTGCTTTTTAATCAGTATCACATAGTCCTCTTCCATACTGATATAAAACCATGGACTATTCATAGACACTAGGAACATTTGTTTGCTTGCTATGACACTATAAACTACTATTAAAGACTTGGAACACATAAGTGAACAAAACAGTTTAAAAATCCTAACAGCAATTAAAAAAAAGTCTACAAGATGCCAAGCAATGAAGAAAACAGAGACACAGTGATCCCTGGAGTGGTCAGAACAAGCCAGTTTACCAGCTCCTATTGGAGGATACTTGAAATTAACACAACTGTTAAAACCTATGAAGAGTGTTAGAGAGCTGGCTCAGTTGTAAAGTGCTTGCTGTACAAGCATGAAGACCTGTGTTTGGCTCTCCAGCACTCATGTAAAAGCCAGGCCCTGGGGCACACGTATGCAATCCCAGCACTGGAGGAGAGACAGGCAGCGTCCTGGAGCTTGCTGGCCAGCAAGCCTAGCTAAGCAAATGCTCTCCAGGTTCAGTGAGGCCCTGTCACAAAAAACAAAGTAGAGAGCAACTACGGAATATATCCAATGCTAAGCTCAGGCCTCTACATGCACGAATGTGTACACACAAGAAGACCCGTGCAGACCTACAAGAACACGTGCACACACCACACACAAATATGTATGCCAAGAAAAGCTCTTAACTACATAGTTTATAATCTCGTCAAAATGGTGATGAAAATGGAACTGGAGAACATGCTAATAAGGAAAATGAGCTGGACAAAACTTCCTCTCACAGATCTAGGTATGAATATATGTGTATACATACATATATGTGACATGAAAGTAAAACAGGGATTATGAGTGGGGCTAGAAGAGATGGTCTAAAGGGAAGGAAAAAGTAAGAGAAGGTACTAGGGGCAAACAAAACAGTGTATGTTGTCTCACATGTAGAATCTAGATTTGATTATGTCTATGTAGACAAACGTACAGACATAAATATTTATACACACATATACGAACATGTGACATAGAAACAAAAAAGGGACTTGGTTGAGAGGACAGAGATGGGTAGTTATAACAGCAAGGTACATGACATACATGGGAAATGTCATCATGAAATCTATTATTTTGTATGCTAATTAAACATTGTTAAATGGTGCTGAAAGAACAGTGAAAAGAATGCAATAAACATAACACTGCTATGTACTAAGATAAAAATACATCATGCTTTCAAAATAGTAATTGATGAGAATCTTTCATGTTAATTGCATTGGTAAATGAGAACAAAGGTTGGGAACCAACTATGTTTTTCTTCTGTGCTATTTCAGTGAACTACTGGCATCACTACAGCAATCAACTAATTAGCAAAACAGAAAAAGCAGCCACCACCACTGTCGCAGCAGCAGCAGCAGCAGCAGCAGCAGCAGCAGCAGCAGCAGCAGCAGCAGCAGCAGCAGCCGCTGTCGCTGCTGCCACCAATGAGTGGGAACAATAGCAGGTGGTGTCAGGCAGCTCTGTAGTCACCACCGAAGAGTATCAAGAAGGCCCCACAGTTCTGCCCCACCAGCCTCCCTTACCATTAATGAGACACACACACAATGTTGCAAATATTAAAACTCAAGTTCCACAAACTGCTCTACAATATGGAAAATCTCCATCTAATCACTTCTTAGCACCTTCTGAATAGGAAGCAAAACACCAGGTTAAGCCAGGAAAATATACTGCTTGGGCTCTGCCAATCTCCAGAAAGCAATGTGGTTATGGAAGGACTAGTTTGGCTACTGGCCATATGTATATGTATATGTGTATGGGGGTAGGAGGTGGTTCAACTTACATGCCTTATTTATCCTAGTGACCCATGATTGAATATTAGATGGCAACATTTCATAGAGTGACTGAATTTGCAAGTAAAGCCTACATATAAAAGTTTCTATCCTTTTATCTACTTCTCATGATTAAAAAAGCAAAAAAGCCACAGTTACTGGCTTATGAAATAGGAAGCAACATAAGTCAGTTAAGATACCAGGGATATGGCTCTATTGTAAAGTATTTCCCATGTAAGCACAAAGACCTGTGTTTAATTCTAATCACCCATGTTGAAGCTTTACCCATCACTGCCTATAATCCAGATGCTGAGACAGAGACAGGTGGATCCCTCTGGCTTGCTGGCAAGCCAGTCTAGCTGGAATCAGTGAGCTCAGTGAGAGATGTTCTATCAAAAAATTTAAGGCAGAGAGTGAGGAGGACACCTGGAATCAACCTCTGGTCTCCACATACATAGGTGAGCACATGCATAGATACAGGCAAGTGCTCATGAAACCCAAAACCAAAAAAAAAAAAAAAAAAGTTAAACCTGAGAGGCTGAGTCAGGAAGATAGTCAATTCAAGAGCCTGTGCTACATAACATCTTGTCCCAGGCTAGTTAGATCAACAAGTAAATGTGTTTGCTACCCAACGGTGCAAGCCTAATAAACTGAGCTGATACTCAGAACCCACAGAACAGTGGAAAGAACCGACTCCAACCTCTACATGAACGCCCTCACACAGATCATACACAAAATTAATCTTCAAAAGATCTTGTTTCAAATGAAACAAAGTATTTTACTAAAAACCTTTGCTATAAATGTTATAAATGTCTCTTCTGTTAGGTGTTAATTCTAAAAGTGGTCTTCTCTTCCTTTAAACCTCCTGAATCCTAAATTCTAGTAAGAAAGAAGAGCAAGCAAGATGCACGAGGCCCAGACTGAACACAGGTAGTAGACCTATCTCATTGGCTCTTTTTATTCGTTTTGGAAACACGGTCTACCTCTGAGTTACAGTCCCCATTCCTCCACACAAATGTTATAAATGTCTCTTCTGTTAGGTGTGGCTGGTCCCACCTGTTTTCTACTAGCACCTGGCTGGGAGGCTGAGGTAGGAGGGCCTTGAGTTTGAGGCCAGCAAGGCCCCGTCTCCAAAAATAAAGTTTATTCTCTCTTTCTCTGTTATTTCCTTTCTTTTTTCCTTAAATTCTCTTTTATTTCTGTAGAGGCAAATAGAAGTGAGAAGTAGGGGACCAAAGAAGATAATATCAGAGGCAGGGACTCTAGACAGAAAGCTAGAAAGAAGCAAGCCTGGGGAAGGAAAGGTGAAATGAGAGGCACACCAAGAACAATGAAGGACACGCCTGAGGCCGAGGTTGATGCTAGCTGCTAGCTGCCCACTCTGTGACTAATGGCCCCTCTGGGTTCTACATCACTGAACCCACATAAAGACAGACGAGGCTAGAATTTTCTGCAATTTCTAAAGGTACTTCTCACCTGCCCCTGCCATGTGGGAAAAAAGGGAAAACAAAATGAAACAAAACATTAGCAGAGGGCCTCACTGCAGAGCTGATTTGCTCAGCTGGAGATGAGAAACAAAGATACTGAGTCTCAAATGTCTTAAATATGGAACTCCATGTAACTGAAAGCCAGGGGTGTGGCTCCATGGTAGAGTAATTGCCCAGCATGTTTCAGCCAGGTCCTTAATTCCCAGAACTAAGAAAGAAAAAGAAAAAGAAAGGAAAAAAAAGCCAAGGAAAAACCAAAGGACCACTAGAACTACAAAGGGATGCCAAAGTCATCAAAGGCATCCAATTCCATTCCACCAGACAACTGTACATGTGTGCATTTCCATGACATACCTGAAGGACAACTGGGAAGACATGGGTGAAGCTTTCAAAGAGGAAGATGGGCCATACAGCCAGAGGACTCTGGTGGGAATCCATTAAGGGGACAAGTCAGACACTGAGTGGGTGAGAAAGTTGGCATGCTGTGTGACATATGAGGTCTTTATGATGTACTAGAGTGCCTGGGCTCCTGGTTCAAGAGCATCAATAGCACAGAACTGGAAATGTGTTTTGTTTTGAGGTACCTGTCATGTCTGTAACAACACAGGCTGGATTAGAAAAAAATGTTTTCAATTATTTATTGTGTGAAAAAATGTGTGCATGTGGAGGTTAGAGGCTAACCTGTGTAACTCAATTCCTTCTTCTACCACATGAATTCTGGGGCTTGAACAGAGATAGGCTTGGGGGCAAATGCCTTTATCCAGCAAACTATCTCATTGGCTCTTTTTATTCGTTTTGGAAACACAGTCTACCTCTGAGTTACAGTCCCCATTCCTCCACACAAACATTTCTGTTTACTATTTAACACTGTAGAGTCCATTCAAGTTGTTTCTTCAATGGTTTAATACTCTTCTCCATAAAAATGGCGCTGGCTCCCATTAATCTGAACATGCTAACACATTTAACTAGTCTTTCACTGCAGACACCAGCACAGCCCCCACAGATGCCTTCCCATCTCTTGGATTCTGAGATGCCACAGCACACTTCTCTATGGGGAGGCTTCTTGGTCTACTACCTGTGTTCAGTCTGGGCCTCGTGCATCTTGCTTGCTCTTCTTTCTTACTAGAATTTAGGATTCAGGAGGTTTAAAGGAAGAGAAGACCACTTTTAGAATTAAAAGAAAAAACTCACTGATAATACAAAAGAAAGAAAATGAAAGGATACCCATTAAACTTAAACTTGTGATTGTTTAGAGGCAAGATGAAGTTCACCTTTGCATCATCTATGAAGAACAGGTTTGCTAAGTAAATTAACAGTATGCACAAGCTTGTAACCCAGATGTCTAACCTACTTAAAGAAACTAATTGTTTTTCAAGCACTTTAAAAATCACTGGGCATGTTCCGGCCTTTAATTATTGTCTAATTACAAACGATTTCTATTTTCTTCATTAAAGCTTTGATAAACCCTATTTGATTACATTAAGAGTGGCAACCCGAGCCCAATACTGTTAAAATTCTTTTAAAATATTCATTAATCAGTTTGGTTTTATAATTAATCCTCTAAATAAAGTTTTGTGTGTTCTTTTTAAACCCACCAATGATCTCTCTCTCTCTCTCTCTCTCTCTCTCTCTCTCTCTCTCTCTCTCTCTCTCTCTTTCTCTCTCTCAATCTGACATGCAGCTACAAACAAAATGCACTGAAATGCCTTTGAATGACACACAGGGCTGTTCCTGAGACCTCCTTTACATGCCAGCATCAAGCCCCCCCCAGTATTTACATGAATGCTGTGAAGACGGTACCTATAAGGCTACCAGTACCCAGAAGGCTTATTGGTTCCCACCATTTACATCCTTATTTTATCTAAGACATCCCATTTTACAAAACAGGATTTCCTCCAATCAATTAAGAGAACCTTAACCAACTAAGAAAGGCTTGGAAGAAGACCATACCTTGGAGTTACAGCACATGGCTTCCCCGTTTCCTTGTTTGTGGGGTCTCAGCCTAATTAGTAGCAACATCACTCCTTTTCCTTATGAAGATAAAATCTCCCCAAAAGGTTGTCAAGAGGACTAAGAGGTATGGGGAAGTACCTGCTATTTGAATGGATAATTAATATTGTTCAATGTCCTTTCCCCACCAGTGTCATGAAAACAGCATGATTTAGAAACTGAGAGAGATCCCATGACCACCAGCATTGAGATCCTATCACTGACGAAGGCAAGGGAGGCATGGAAAGTGCCAACAGAGGCTCCATGACCTAAGGAGAGCCAAGAGAACAGAGCTGGTGTTGTGGGTGAGGAATAAACAGGTTACATTTCTACCCTGACTTCCACATGGTGATGCCAACTAGTCCCAGCAACCCAATGAATCCCTGTGAGCCTCCAGACCACAAAATGTAGTCTCAATGCACAACCAACCATCTGGGATGTTTTCTATTAACTCTTCAACACAGAGATCACATTTTTAAAACCCAGCAGAAGTGAGCAATTTAAAAACCAAAGGTATTTAGAATATAATGTACCACAGACCATTCTAGAAGCATTAAACATGGAGGCTCATGACTATAATCGCAGTACTTATGAGACAGGCAGGTCAAGGACTATAAATCTGAGGCCAGCATGGGCTACATAGTAAGTTTTGGGCTAGCTTTGGCTATTCCAAAACCAAAAATAAGTGATTAAAAAAATAAAAACAAACAAGCACAAAGCAGGACAGGGACAGTCCAAACAGCTAAGAGATTCCAAGCACATGATCTCAACAGAAAGAATAGGGTCTGAAGTGTATCTAAAAATTGTAAGCAAATTAGGCTTGGTCATCTGTTTGCTCTATATTTTCAATATTTGACTAAAGTTTCTTGGAAAAAATACACCGTAGTTTCTCTTTGTTGTTTCTTTTAAAGCCACGTAGTTAGGAATGGTGGTTCATGACTGCAATCTCTAGGAGGCAGAGACAATATTATAGTTGCAAGTTCAAGGCTAGTCTGGTTTATAAGAGGAGTTCTGAGCCAGCCGATGCTAGATAGCAATAGTAGACACTGTCCCCAGAAAGGGAAATGACACATGCACAATTTTTTTTTAATGTTAGAAAGACAGAAGGAAGAGTAATGTTCCTTCAAAAGCCATAAGATTAAACTAAAGTATTAAAAAAAATGTATACAAAATGCAGAGGTACCAAGAATAACCACTGTAGTCTCCATAAATCATTCTTTTGCCATTGGGTAGCAAAAGCTTGTAAAAGCCTCTGTGCTTCTGAACAGCTTCTAGGTAAAATTAAAGAGGTTCTTCCTGGATTTACAGAAAGTCTAGAGGCAAAGCACAGGCTTCAGATACAAATGAAAGTACAGGGCAGGGAATAACCTCCTTACCCACTAGTCAAGTTCATGAGTTCTCCAGAAGGGCCTGTTTGAGCTAATAACCAGGAGCACTCTCCCTGGAACAGTATATAGGCTTCTGTTGGGAAAAACAAAGAGCCCAACATAGGGTACACAGCCCTTGGGTGAAGGTATCTGTGGGGGACTAGTTCCTGCACCCAAATCCAAGGAACAATAATCAGATGAGAAAACAATGTAGTACTTGTGTGAAACCTATGATGTAGTGCTTGCACATAACCCATCCTCTTACATCTCTAGATTTCTTTTTTTCCCCTTGTTCTTGTCAACTCTGCTCGCTCCGGTCTGCCCCGCTTGCTCTGGTCGGTCCCACTTGCTCAGTCCCTGCTCTCTCCAGTCCAAGGATTCATTTATTATTATTCATGAGTACACTATAGCTGACTTCAGATGCACCAGAGGAGGGCGTCAGAACTCATTACGGGTGGTTGTAAGCCACGATGTGGTTGCTGGGATTTGAACTCATCACCTTCAGAAGAGCAGTCGGGTGCTCTTACTCGCTGAGCCATCTCACCAGCCCCCCTTGTTTGTTTGTTTGTTTGTTTGTTTGTTTTTTTCCCGAGACAGGGTTTCTCTGTATAGCCCCGGCTATCCTGGAATTCACTTTGTGGACCAGGCTGGCCTCAAACTCAGAAATCCACCTGCCTCTGTCTCCCAAGTGCTGGGATTAAAGGTGTACGCCACCAGATTTCTAGATTTCTTATAGCAAATCATATCTTACTTACAATACTTGACAAAATATAGCTACTAAGTAAACTGTAAATAGTTGCTATATTGTATTGTTTAGGAAATAATGAAAAAGAACAAAAGCTTAGCACAGTTCGATATACACAGCTGTTAATCTGTTTTCCATGGCTAAGTAGGGCCACATTGTCACTGCTGTCTTAAGTGCAGACTCTGAGCCTGGAGCAGTGGTGCAGGCTTTAGATCCTAGTACTCTTGAGGCACAGTCATCTCTGAGTTCAGAGTGTCTACACAGCAAGTTCCAGGCTAGCCAAGGTTACATAGTTGAGATCCTATCTCAAAGGAAACAAAGTATAAATACATATTTTAAAATACAGGAGTGAGGGGGGCACAGCCTATGGTCCCCCTTCCACATTCTTCTCAACATTACTTTGATATAGGACAAGCTGGTCCACCACTGCAGTCCCTTGGCCAGGGAAGTCCCTCTAACCACCTTCCCCCATCACCGAGTATCAGTGCTTAAGCACCCAAACTCAACAGCTAAGGCTGTTAGGATCACTTCCTATCTAACCACTTAGCAGCACAGCTCAGCAGATCATTGGGAAGAACAAAGGATTTATAGTGTATAAAGATCTATTAGAAACAGCCTGCCTGGTTCACAAAACAATTACAAAATGGAATCACTTTAGCTTATCCTTCCAATATATGAAGTTCTACCTCAGGCAACCTAGTTTTCTTTTTCTTTCAGGCTGTTTCCTATTCCTGGTTTTTAGTTTATTCCATACTTGGCCTAAGCACCATGAACATGTCCACATCCCAACCCCACTTATCCTATGCAGATCTTCCCAAGCAGATCTTCACTGGGACTCAGATAACCCCAACTGTCTTTCACTTTGACACACCAGCAGAGAACCGTACATGTTCACAGCAATTACCAGTAGAGCCTGCCCTCTTCTCAACAGGGCTCTGGCAGGGAGAGGGGCTACTCTTAAATATCATCTTCCTCTGCCTCCCTTTTTCCATTTAACACTTCACCTCCTATTTAACAGAACCAGTGAATGTAGTGAGAATTTTGGCTTCTTAAAAAGACACAGAAATATTATAGGAATATGTTTTTTGTTTAATTCTAGGTGTGGGATATGGGGCTGCTTCAAATTGCCTATAGCAGCTGACTGTGATTTGCCTCATGCTCTAGCAGGAGTGTAATTTTGCCAGCTGCAGATAGTTTCTGTGATTATGTGACATTTGGAATTCTGGGACTTTTTAGAGGATATATAAATGCTAGGACCCTGAGAGGTTGTTGGTTTGTTGGTTTGTTGCAGTTTGTTACATAGTTGTGAGTAAAGAAGAAAGAACAGAAGAAGAAAAAATTAGATATCCTGACTGCAAAGATCAAACTTGCCCCAAGGAACTTGGTGCCCTTAATTAACAGGAAATAGTTTAGTGATAACATCATCCCCTTTCTGACCCCTGAGACTATTATAGGATCTCTTTCCTTTCCTCTCTAGTCTAGTGTTAGGGGTTGAAATGGTTGAGGAAAAGGGGCGGAGAAGGTTAGGTTAGAAGAAAGGACCCACAAAGTAGCAAAAAGATAAGCTACAAGTGAATGCCTCCCAGAGGGAACACTCCCCCCCAACCCCCCAGTAATCTTTCCCAGGTTCCAAATTGAAAGAAAGGGAGGGAAGAGAGTGATAGGGAGGGAGGAGAGTAAGAGAGAGGGAGGAGAGTGGGAGGGAGGAGAGTGGGAGAGGGAGAGGGCAAGGGCGAGGGCGACCAACCAGAAGAAGTAATTGGATTTGCTGGAGTTACAGGTGGTTGTGAACTATACAATATGGAGTGCTAAGAACTGAACTCAGGCCTTCTGGAAGAGTAATAACCCTTCTTAATCGCTGGGTCATCTCTCCAGCTCCAAGTTAATAACTTTAACAAGTGCCTTTTGTGATACAGGCTCAGTTCATGGATGATGAACAGGTATCTTTGGTGCCTCCAGCCCTGTCCACTTTTTAATGACAGCTTTCCCATTCAGGAGAATAAAAGTCCAACAAAGGCAGGGATTTTTAAAACTCCATTTTTGCTCACAGCTTTATCCCTAGATACTAGCAAAGCTCCTTGCATACATACAACACTCAATAAACTCCCTTACCCACTCCACAACACTGAAAACTAATTGGGTATTCGAAGCTCTGTAGGTACCAGGTAACAGAACAAGTTCTGGTTCTGAGCCTACTCAAAATAATGCAGGAAGAGATGAGGAGGTGATGTGATAGACAGGCACTCAGAGTAATAGAGGGCTTACCTTGGCCTAGCCCTTCCCAACTTCCTGTCTGGGTTTCTCTTGCACCAGCCTTTTTCCTGTTCTCATCTGTCTCACATAAACTGAAAGCTCCCAAGCCTGCTCTAGCTCCAGCCCCTTCCTTTGTCTCCTTAGGTTACCCTAACCATCTAGCAAATGTAGACCATGTTCCAAAGCTTAATTTAATGTACACCTCTTTTCCCAGATCCCAGTCTTCTGGGCCTGGAGTATGCACACCACAGCCCTGTCCTCACTCTCACATCACAAAAGCCTCTAGAAAACGGTCTTTTCATGTTTCTAGCTGCTGCCCAGTCACTCCTCTTGCTTTGTGACTTGTTCATCCATAATCTCTCCACTTCCTCAGATCCACAACATGGATGTCAGTTCAAGCTAGCGAAACAAACAAACAAACAAACACACCCCTGCTTTCTTTAAAACCCAGTTTTTATGTGTGTGTTTTTGAGACAGGGCTAAGTAGGGCCACATATGCTCTCCACATATGTGTAGTCCTGGCTGTCCTTGAGAGATCAACCTGCCTCTGCTTCCCAAGTGCTAGAATTAAAGGTGTGTGCCACCATCTAGCAAAATCCAGGGTTTGTTGTTGTTGTTGTTATTGTTGTTTTTTAACTATAAAACACATCAAGACACGACTCTAGCTGGGTGAGGTAGTATATGCTTGTAATCTCAGCACTCTGGAGACTGAGGTAGGAGTCACAAATTCCAGCTAGCTAGGGAAGCCTGATCTGTAGTGTTAAGATACTGTCTCAAAAATAAATAGGAACAGGGAGAAAAACTAAATGACTCTTCCACTCTTCCAGATAGCCAATGCTATCCAACAACACTATCCTGAAACACTAATAAACAAAAACTGAGAGCCAACAATATGCTAAACACTTTAAAACAAACTCAGACAACCCCTAGAGCAACTTCCTGAGGAAGGTATCACTGCCCTAGTCAGTACCTTAGAAAAAAGCTCAGGTACCCAGCAATGTGACTTGCCCAACTGTGGGCCAACTGCACATACAACAGCCCTGACTTCAAAAGCTCATTTATGCTTAAATACTGGAAAGGGCCAGGCAGGAGGATTGTAAATTTAGGGTAGCTGAGAAGCACCCACTCCCGCCAAGTGCTGATAGGGTCAGCATGGCAGAGTAGGCCAGTGAGCTGTTAGCTAGGGCCTCAGTTACTGGAGTAGAGTGAATACAAGAAACATTCTATCTTTCAGAGGGATACAGTGACAATTGATGTCCAGTTGCCAGAATTAAAAACTTTGTCATTTAAAATACAACAGTAGAAGGTGAAATTTAAAATTAAAATGTAATATGTTAGAAATTCTGCCGTGCCATTATCCATAACTCATAAAGGTTGACAAGCAGGCCAGCTAAACCATACATAAGGTATAGTATAGTCTTTAATCCTAGCACTCAGAAAGCTGAGACAGGAAGAAATCAGGAGCCCTGCCTGGGATACAGACCCTGTCTCAAAAATAAAAACTTGAGTTGGTGAAACAGTCGTGCTGTCAAGCCTCACCAATGGAGTTGGATCCCTAGAATTGATTCCTGCAAGTTGTCCCCTGACCCCACATGCATGCCATGGCAGACATATGTTTGCCTGTGAGCACACAGGCAAACAAAATAAATGAAATAAAAAATAATGAGATGTCTGTAATATGACTTAACAATCTACTTGCCACTCCTTTTTAAAGATGTATGTATGCATGTATGTATGTATGTATGTATGTATGTATGTAATGTATATGAGTACATAGTAGCGGTCTTCAGACACAATGGAAGAGGGCATTGGATCCCATTACAGATGGTTGTGAGCTACCATGTGGTTGCTGGGAATTGATCTCAGGACCTCTGGAAGAGCATCTGGTGCTCTTAACCACTGAGCCATCTCTGCAGCCCTCCACTTGCCACATAATCACTGCTTGCCGGGTCAGATCAACTCTGCCACAGTTTCCTCACTTTTCTCTAGGTTCTACTTGCTCCATAGGTAATGGGGTCCACTGTCCCCCTTTCTGTCTTACACAAACATTAATAGTCATCTGATCTCTATTATCTGTTTATTTAAGGCAGAACAAAGTAATTTAAAAAAATTATAGCATTGTTTTTGTGGCACTGAGGACTGTGTACTCGGAGCATTCACTGTTCTACAGACTTACATCTATGGCTTGTAATTTCCTTCAAAAAAACTTTTTTAAGTGTGACTCAATGAAATCACTGTTTCAGTCACTAAGAAAGAATGAAAGGTAGTCCTAGAACTTGAAAAAAGGTTTATTCCTGTGAGTGAGGCTAATAAAACGACCAAGCACATAGTTAACTGTGATACATCTTGAGTTCACCTGTAATTAAGATGCAGTTCCCAAATACTAAATTTGAGCATCTATACTGACCAATAAAGGGAAGGTAGAAAAAAAGTAAACAATGTAGATTTCTTTATATTGCTATATTATAAATTTATATTCAATTTAATGGTATGCCTCTTAGTCTGAGATTACCTGTACATTTTTGTTAATATTATTTACTTTGAGATGATAATCATGGTGAATTTGACTTAACAAATTTAATACCAGTGACTTATGTGGGAGTTTAGCATGCCTTTTTTCCCTCTTCCTCTTTTCCTTTCCCTTCCCTTTGTTTTGAGACAAGGCCTTATTCTTGCAACAATATTTGGAGTGCTAGGACTGCTGGCATGAACCATCACTCAAGGCTCCAAAATTGTCTTTATTTAAAATTCCAGTTCAAAGGCCAGGGGACACATACACACACACATCTTTAATCCCAGCACTTCAGAGGCAGAGGTAGGTGGATCTCTAAGTTTGAGGCCAGCCTGGTTTGTAGAGTAAGTTCCAGGACAATACAGAAAAACAAACAAACAAACAAATAAATAAATATCTAAGACACCTAAAGCTGGGGACTATCATATTAAAATGTTGAGGTGACTCAGGAAATACCAAATCCAGCTTGCTTCACTGCAGTAAGAATACTAGGAATGGGATACTAGGTGAGGGAGAAGGCTCAGTGATTGAGAGGCACTACTACTCCTGCAGAGGACCTGAATTTGGTTCCTAGCACCTCCAGGGCAGCTCCCAACCATTTGTAACTTCAGTTTCAGGGGATCTGATGTCTTCTTCTGGCCTCCAAGCGCACCTGCACATATACTCAGGAAAAGTCACACATATACCTAAGTTAAAGATAAAACTTTTAAAAAATGCTAGTCACATTTTATCCACCTAAGGCCAAGGAGGACTGGGGAAGCCTGGTGGTAGTGGTTGCATAAGCCTTTAATTCTAGCACTTGGGAGGCAAAAGCAGGAGGATCTCTGAGTTCAAGGCCAGCCTGATCTACGGAGTAAGTTCCAGGACAGCCAAAACTACACAGAGAAACCCGTCTTCAAAAACGAAAACAAAACAGAAAAATTACGAGTACTTTAAAAATGACATCACTTATACTTTGTCTATACACTGCCATTATAAACATGTTAGCTTGCAGCAACCAAAGGCTTTTAATTCAGGTTAACTGAGAGCCCCCCTTCTTGGGGGAGGCACAAGCAGATCTATTAGTACCTACAACAAAAATAAATTAGTATAGTCACCTTGAAAGCATCTGAAGAAGTCTTCCTCCTGAGAGATGTGTTCTCATGAACTCTGGGAAAGGCGAGACAGTATCTTCTCTCTTCCCAAAACCACGGCAGTGTTTTTTGTGAGGTTTACCAAAAAAATACACCAAAAGGGATTTGAAAAGTGTTTCCTTCTTAAATTTCTTTAAAAATATGGCTGGTAGATACAGGATCCCCCTCAGCTACCAAAAATCCATGGATGTTTACTTATAACTCATATAATGATGGGTTTATATATAACTTACATCATATTCACATATCCTAGTAAATCACCTCTAGATTACACACTTGCTTAAATGCACTTTCTTTAAAAATTATTTTGACACAGACTACTGAATCCACAGGTGTGCCGTCCACAGTTCCAAAGGAATATCTATTTGCATTTCCATGTCTTGTGGAAATTGCCTGCTTGGCAGGAATGAAGACATTTTAAGGAGACAAGTATGACCTTCCCTTCAACTATTAAAAAGAAGGTACTCCAAAGCTCATGCTGAGAGAAGGAAAGAGCTAAAGCCTGAGAGGGGGAAGCCAGATGGGAACCTACCTCCTAGGAAGAGAGTTCACACATAACTAGCCAGACAACTTTTACAGCAGAGGCTGAGATGAGGGCCATGGCCACATCCTGGCCAGGACTGCTAAACTGTATACCTCCTCTGCTCCTCTACCTAGACCTACACCTCATGCCAGGACCCCAGAAGAGGGACTGTGAACAGAAGAGGTCACTGGGTCTCTTTGTCCTTCTTTTCAATGTGTCTACACTGAATGAATCTATACGGCATAAAAAGAACAGCAATTATTTCTGTAAGCACAGTAAGAGAAACAGTGGCCTAGAGAGGCAACTACTAACATAAGCCCGCTGCTCTGGACTCCTGAAAGGCAGCAATCATTTGCTAGACCTCCACCCTTATAGCAATAAAAGGCTTTATTTAAGCCCACCATTGACAATCTTAACAACGGCATAAATGGATAACCAAAATGCCCTTCTAAAGGGAAGCAAAATTGTAAAAGATTGGGCTGGAGAGATGGCTCAGCGGTTAAGAGCACTGACTGCTCTTCCAGAGGTCCCGAGTTCAATTCCCAGCAACACATGGTGGCTCACAACCATCTGTAATGAGATATGACGCCCTCTTCTGGTGTGTCTGAAGCAGCAACAGTGTACTTACATAAAATAATAAATAAATACATCTCTTTTTTTAATTGTAAAAGATTATTCTCCATATTGACTTTAAAAAACAAATGACTTAGTGTGGGAGTCCTTGTCTGTAATTGAGGCAATTCGAGGTTAAGGTAACAAACCTTATACCCAGAAGTTCAAGGCCAAAATGGGCAACAGGATGATATTCTTTCTTGTAATAAAAAAAATTAAAAAATAAACAAACTAATATTTAATAGCTGACACCCCAAACTCTTACTAAACACTTAGTAGAAAAATAGGCTTTTTTGTTTCAACAAGAAAATTGTGCAGAGCTAGGGATGGTGGTGCATGTCTTTAATCCCAGCACCAGGGAGACAGAGGCAGGAGGATCTGAGTTCAAGGCTGGCCTGGTCTACATAGTGAGTTCCAGGAAATCAAGGGTTACATAAAAAGACACCCCTCCCCATCTTAAACAAAAACAACAAGACACACATACATACAAAATTATGAAGAGTAACCAAAGAACAATTACTTTCCAGCATGAACAAGATTCAGTTCCAAGCAGAATTCAAGACTATTTTTTACCATTCCTGATCATTACTTAGAAGCTCTGCGTAGTTTGTGGCTGTAAAGCAGCTTAAGCTGACAGATGACGAATGTAAGTCTCTGAACCTGGTTTTTATAAACTCTTAAGAACTGCCCATCTCCAGTAAATATTAGTTCTACTAACCCAGGTGGGCATCAAGAATACAAAAAACAACCTACATGTTGCTGAAGGGGAAGTCAGGCACAAGTACAAATTACCCTGTGAAACCTTTCTCCCTCATATACCACAACGGTGTGGTATATGAGGAGGGTGTGTGTGTGTGTGTGTGTGTGTGTGTGTACTGCCCACAGCTTTGAAGAACACTGGATCCTTATTTGATGCCTATTTCCCCATGTGCAGCCACCATCTTGACCAGATTCAGAGGAAACTTACAGAAAGGGGTAGGAATGTTCATACCCTTCCCCAAGTTTGTTCCAAGATATAGGCCTTCCACGTGGGGCATTTTGACATATGACACAAACTGGTGTGTTTAAATACCTCTACCAGTATACCATTCTGTTGACCTTAACCAAAACAGTGTTTTTAAATTTGATATTTGTGTGTGTTGATAAAAAGTTTAGACTCTTTCATTTTAGGTTTCCCGACAGGCTAAGCCAAAGTGTTCAGAGTGGTGCTTACCCTATGAAAGGTTCTGCGCTGGAGAAGCTATTTTGGATATTTTAAAAGTGTACAGCACCACAAACAACCTGCTTTACTTTGCATAACCCTGCAGTAGCTACTCCGGCATCCACTGTGATAGCAACATGTGGCTAGTGCCACTCAAACTTAATTTAGTATAAACACTGACAGTTCTCTGCATTACTGGAAAAACTTCATATGCTTGGAAAAGACTTGTGCACGTGAGTTTACTTCTTTGTGAGAAAGTTGTCAATTTTATGGAATGTAAATACAAACCAAGGATTTACAATGAAAATGTTATGTTCAAACTACAATGTGTTCTAACTGTTAAGTACACACCAGATTTCAGACTCAATATGAAAGTAAAATACTTCTCTAGCTGTGTAGATCAATTACAAAATTACTGATAATATTTTACACATGCCCAGTTAAATAAAACACCGTTCAAAATAACTTCATCCTTACAAGATTCCCCTGGTGTGCCTGCTGGAGCCCCTCTCAACACCAGCTCAGGAACAGTGCCATTACCAGATACCTTCTTTCCTGCCCAGCACCTGAAACTGCTGGTCACGCCTGCAATGAACTGAAAAGTCCTTCCCTCATCCTCGGTGTCTGTGACTGACTCTACCTTTCTTTTAACTCTTCCAGGGTCTTCTTTCTCCTCCCGTCCCCATTCTCACTTTCTTCTATTGTGTAGAGTCCCGGGTGACCTCATCCACCCCTAGGCATCCACTATCACTTCAACAGGAAGCTGTCCTACTATCTCCATTCTGACCTCATTCCAGGCTGCAGCTCCACAGGGCCAGTTTTCTGCCCAACAGTTCTAAAGAACTCTGTATGTATGAGGAGAAGTTCATATGCAGAGGACTCCAAGCTCTCACCTAGAAAACCTAGTGTCTGCCCTTTTGTAGTCCAAGGTCAGCCTCACTCAGAGCAAGCTCTTTTCACCACAGTCCTTGCACCAAACTCATTTTTTAAAAAAAGTTCTTCTAAGACAGGATTTCTCTGTGCAGACCAAGCTGACCTCAAATTCACAGAGATGTATCTGGCTCTGCCTCCTGAGTTCTGGGATTAAAGGTATACGCTACCACTGCCTGGTTCTCTAATTGGCCTGCTGGACTCTGAACCCCTTACACTCAGCACTGTCCTTCCTCTCCAGCCTACTGCTGTTTTCCTAGTCCCCAAAGGCAACTCTGTTTACACTGTCTCCAAGCTTACAGACCTCCATTTGTGGCCTAACATGTATGTGAACCACTCACGGAAGGCACCTGGTTCCTCCTCACCTCACTAACTTTCAGTCAGTTTTCTTGGACAGTCCTGCTCCTGTCCCTAAAGCTAGAATGTCCAGCCTTCAGAGTTCCCTGAGCCCAATTCTGCCCAATCTTTAGGCCCTGCCTATATGCCAAGTCTTCACAGAGCATTTCCTGATCAATCAATCCAGCGCAAACCAGTGTTTCTCTTCTCCAAATGCCCTTGGCCACCAGGAATGGGGATACACAGAGAAACCTTGCCTTGAAAAAGAAAAAAAAAAATAAACCCTGATACTACTACCACCATTAAAGTGGTAACAGAACTATATGGTTTTTAATCGTTCCCCCCACCCCTTTAGAAAGGAAAGGGTTGGGCTGGAGAGATGGCTCAGTGGTTAAGAGCACTGACTGCTCTTCCAGAGGTCCTGAGTTCAAATCGCAGCAACCACATGGTGGCTCACAACCACCCGTAATGAGATCTGCCCTCTTCTGGTGTGTCTGAAGACAGCTACAGTGTACTTATATATAATTAATAAATAAATGAATCTTTAAAAAAAAAAAAGAAAGAAAGAAGAAGAAAAGAAAGGAAAGGGTTTTACTGTGTAGCCCTGGCTGTCCTAGAGCTCTGCAGACCAAGCTATCCTCAAACTCCAAGATCCACCTGCCCCTGCCTTGGGTTAAAGGTATGTGCCACCACTTCCTGGCTGGCTTTTATCTTCTTTATAAAACAATGTTTCCTACCACCACTGCCCCTTATACTACATGAGAGAAAGTATAAGGGTAAGCCATCTTTGGACACCTTACCAGGAAAACCAATTTAAGGAGAATTTTGAAAACTTGAAACTACAAAGAATTCTTAAATCTATCCCAGACTAGGTCTCTAACTTTTGCAGATCTTTATTTGAAAGTCACAACATTTAATAACTCCAAACTAAACTCATGGCGTGAACCACATCTGCCTCTCAACTAAATGGCCTCTGACTCAATGAGGGTACTCACTATTCCTCACAGGAGCCCAGCCCAGAGGCTGTGATAGCTTCCCAAATGTCCCTGGGAATCATCTACTCCTAACTTTGCAGACAATTCCTGCTAACACCACCTGAGAACACTATTATATCAAGTGGTCAGAATGGTCACATATTCTATCCTCTCAGTCATTCCCCAAATCCAATCTAAACAAGTGATATTCCTGCATAAACCTTTTCCAAGTGCTCTGAAGAAAAAGACTTCTCTGGTGGCTGACAGACTCCATTGTTTCCTGCCAAGGTTTAACCTTTCATTCTCCATTTCCCAGATCATCTCTTTCCTTAAGCACCATTACACCCCAACAATAATGACCACATATGATACAATGAAGCCCCCCAAATACGCCACTGTCTGCTCTTGCTGCAGTCAGGGCCTTTATACAAGCTGACTTCCATTTATTTGGGTTGGGTGATCTTCCTTAGTAACCAAGTGACATCCTGAACCGACCAGCCTCCTCACATTTATATTCTAACTTCTAATTCAGCGATAGTGCCTAGAGAAAATGGTCATATCACATTTTTGTTTTTTATTAAAACATACTGTTAGGTTGTTTGTTTGTTTGTTTGTTTGTTTTTGAGACAGGGTTTCTCTGTGTAGCCCTGGCTGTCCTGGAACTCACTCTGTAGACCAGGCTGGCCTCGAACTCAGAAATCTGCCTGCCTCTGCCTCCCAAGTGCTGGAATTAAAGGCGTGCGCCACCACTGCCTGGCCTGTTATGTTTACTAATGGGTTTCATACATGTTCACGATCTATTCTGACCATATTCACCACCCTCTCATGTTGCTCCAGATATAATTCTCTTCTTCCCAACTATCTCTCTATTTTCATGAGCTTTGAGAACCAATGAATTTTACTTGGATTTCTCACAGGAGCATGTGTGAGGGAGCATTTATTTACAGGAGTATAGAGATTTACAGGAGCTTACCAGTGGAGCGCTCTCTCTCAGTTCTCTGAGAGAGAGAGAGAGAGAGAGAGAGAGAGAATGAATATGTATGTGTGTGCACATAAGTCTTCAGGGAAGGGTGATGCCCTGAAAAGCCTCTCTCAGTCCCATGCCAAGATGAGCTCAGATCAAAGCTTGTATGGGGAGGCATATGGCCATACACTCAGTGAGTTCAACAGGTAGACAGCCATAGTATTCCCAGAAGCCTACATTCCACAGCCCCTTTTGCTTCCTCGAGCTCTTACATTCTTTTGCCCCCTTTTCCAAGAGGCTTCCTAAACTTTGGGGGGGGGGGTGTGAGGGAGACACAGATTCCCATTCATGTCTCCACATTCAATAGTCATTTATTCTCAGAACTTTGACCAGTCTCTGCAATCACTACAGACCACTGTAAGAAAACAGGTTCTCTGCCCACAGCTGATGGCAGCACTCATCTATCTATAAGTATGAGTACAGCCACTGGAAGGCAGGTTGACAGGTATACCATGTCCATTTAGCAAGCAACAGCAGTGGCTATGACGTTCCCAAACACATTCCTTTGACCAAGTTTACAGGACTAGATATGAATTCCTCCCCTGTGGACCAGAACAGGCATCAATCAAATCAATCAGAAAGCAACTGGTAAACCCATACTTTTCTCTAATGCTAATACTTAATATTGTCATGCATTCACTAATTATTTGCTGTATTAATGATCAAGTAGACATTATTATGTTTAAAAAAAAACAAGCTTAGAGAGCAAAAGCCATTTCTATAAATTCAACAGCATTTTGTAAAGTGGACCAATGACCTGTTTTTCATTATTATTATTATTATTATTATTATTATTATTATTATTATTATTATTATTATTAAACACATCTTCTGAGTAAAAAAATAATAATTTGATTATATATAATTTATATATGGGCCCAAATATTTAAAATGAGAGGAAATACTGTATTCTACATTCTCCTTTGTTTTGTCAACTCTAATAATAATTCATGTAAAATTACCTAGAAACTTTTGATACAAAACAGAACATATAAAAAGGAAACAAGAAATCATTTATATGGCTAGAGCTGGAAGAGAATGAGTAATGGAGACTGCATTAGCCAAGTATGGTAGCAGACTCCTGTAATCCAAGCAATCTTTAAAAAGAAGAAGGCAGATCTTTGAGTTTAAGGCCAGACTGGTCTAGATAACAAGTTCCAAGTCAGCAAGAGCTGTATAGTTAGACCCTGTCTCTAAATAAATAAATAAATAAATAAATGCAGTCTATCAATATAATATAAGTAACAGATTACCTTAAGAAAGAGGAGGAGAAAATAAGATGAAAGGCCTCTGGGGGCTTTATGAAAAATAAAAAGGCACCAGCCTGTTCCTGTCCTCCTTTACTCCTTCACGATCCTGGTGGTCACAAGGAAGACCAGAGCCTTCTCAGGCTCTAAGAGTCTTCTGGTTTATTTGGGCCGTGATGTCTCACACCTGGAATCCATGCACTGTGGAGGCCATGGCAGGAAGGCTGCCCCAAGTTCCTGGTCAGCCTGGGCCTCAGACTGTCACCCCGTTTTGTTTGTTTTTTGTTTTTTTATAAAAAAGCCTTTCTGGTTTCTCAACTAAGGTAGATTCTGTGAAGGTGAAAGAAACAAGATTAGGTACCTGCTGTTACACAGCATTTTCTTGTACTTCACAGCAACCTACTCTCCCCATTTTTATACAGGAAGAGCGACCCTTACACTAGGTCTAGCTCAAATAATTTCAATAACAAGTAAACAAACAAAAAACCAAGCCAGATTCTGTCTCCATGAGGATGCTACAGCAGCTACCTCTAAACCTTTGCTCCTCCTGCCTTACCTCAGAAGGCTGAAATTATAAACCTGTGCCATTGAGCCCTGCACTCAAATCCATTTAATCCTGAGCACTTCCTCTTGGTTCAAGCCCTGGTAACAGAACAGGAGGCAGGTTTCTCTATACTTACTGTTCTGGAAAAGGTTATTTTGTGTAGAGGGTTCCATACACAAGTAGTATGTAATTATACGCAGTGAAATGAGTAAGGGGAATTAAAAGAGTAAAAGCAAGGAATGTTACAGAGGTACTAGGAAGGCAACTGAGGCCCTAAGGTCTTCAGAGATAGCTCTAAAGCTAAGTTTAAAGAGATTCTGCAGGGCTACTGAAAACAACGGGGTTAAGATTACCATGTCGGAGGGGTGGTGGCGCACGCCTTTAATCCCAGCACTCAGGAGGCAGAGGCAGGCGGATTTCTGAGTTCAAGGCCAGCCTGGTCTACAAAGTGAGTTCCAGGACAGCCAGGGCTACACAGAGAAACCCTGTCTCAAAAAACCAAAAAAAAAAAAAAAAAAAAAAAAAAAAAAGATTACCATGTCAGGCTGGTGAGATGGCTCAGCGGGTAAGAGCACCCGACTGCTCTTCTGAAGGTAATGAGTTCAAATCCCAGCAACCACATGGTGGCTTACAACCACCCGTAATGAGATCTGACGCCCTCCTCTGGTGCGTCTGAAGTCAGCTACAGCGTACTTATGAAGAAGAAGAAGAATAAACGAATCCTTGGACCGGAGAGAGCAAGTGGGACCGACTGGAGCGAGCGGAGCCGACCGGAGCGAGCAGGGCCGGCCAGAGTGAGTGGGGCAAGACCAGAACGAGCAAGGTTGACCGGAACGAGGGGAAAAAAATTACCATGTCAAACCTTAAATGCAAACCTCTAGAACAGCACTTGTCAACCTGTGGGATGAGACCCCTCCAGGATGTGTGTGTGTGTGTGTGTGTGTGTGTGTGTGTGTCTCAAATAACTTATTCACTGAGGTCACCTAAGACCATCTGAAAACACAGTTATTTACATTACAATTCTTAATGGCAATAAAATTACAGTTATGAAGTAGCAATAAACTAGTTTTGTGGTTGGGGGTTACCACAATATGAGGAACTGTATTAAAAGATTGCAGCATTAGGAATTCCACTGCTCTAGGACTATCAGAAACAAAAATTACTATTCAATCCCAGATTATCAGTAAAGGAAATTATAGAATTTCATCCTATACACAACCCAAGGCTATTTATTAGTCACCACAGTCACCAGATATCGAGTATTTCCACAAAAACCAAGTGGTTGGCTGTTCAGAATGAATAGTGGGTCAAAATTCTTAGATTCTCTTAGCATGTACAACAGAATAAAATGAATAATTGCTGAAGAAATAAATAAAAGCAGGAAGAGAACATTCGACCCTCATGGGTTAAATCCCTCTTTAGGCCAAGTGACTTCAATTCTCTCCAGCCACTCTGTGGTCTTAATCATAAGAAGGAGGTGAGACAAGGGGGATTAGACTAAATCCAGGAACAATACTATACTAGGAAACAATTAGCTTATGGTGTTACCTCTTAACCAATGCTCAAAGATCCCATCTTGAAATAGTAAATTCCACTTAAAGTCTAATATCTAAATAATGACTAAAAACTAACAAAGGGAACAATTATTTGAGTTCTCCAGATAAGGGCTTTCAGTGAAAACACTTGGAGCCTGTGGCCAGGTGCTTGTTCTGAATGCGCCACATACACAACCAGGTTTAGTAACCTACTAGAAGAGAGGAACAAAGGATGGTCTATAGTTACCTGTGTCACTTAACCAGAGTAAATTCACCCCTATAAAAGATAAATTTCTCTCAAGTTCTCAGTCCTGGGTAGTCTGGTGGGGTCATTCCATCACTGTTACTGTTCAGCCTGCGCCTGCGCCGTAAGCCCTGACCTGCTCACATTTCAGCATCTGGTAAAAACAGAGTTGGAGACGTCTTGGCTTCAATTTCCAGAAGTTTCTTTTTTAAAGGACTGTCCTAGCAGTGATAGCAAATAGCAAAAGGCCACTCAGAGTTAACAGCAGAGCTACATTTGCACATCTATCAAAGAAGCCAAGGCTTTGTGCAGACCAGATGGAAGGCCAGACAAACTTCTGATAAACATTATCAAAGGCTGTGATGGTTCAGTGGTGAGCCTAAGACATCTCTGAGAGAGAGAGAGAGAGAGAGAGAGAGAGAGAGAGAGAGAGAGAGAGAGAGAGAGAGNAAAAAAACAAAAACAAAAACCCAAAACCCTTTCTGATCAAAATTATTCCATTTATGCTTAATTAGCTTTAATCCAAGTCTACACATTTAATGGGGATATGACCGTTTGCATATTTTAAATGTCTTTTCTAAACTATAGTTTGTAGCAGACTTAGAAGAATGGTATCTTTCTCTTGCCAATATGCCACAGCACAAATCAAAGGGGACACAAATTAGGAGAAGAGAGGAAAGAAAACAAGGCTTCTCAGAGCCAAGGATCTGCTGGGGGAGGGGGAAGGGATTTTGTCAGGGGTGGGGGTAATTTACCCGCCACATCACAAACTACAGTCTTTTCAGCACACAGAGCGAGAGGCATTACATCACACTCTCACAATGATAGGGGGAGGCGGCCCTGAGAAAGCAAGTTTTCGGCTTTCTTTCCAGCCTGCTCGCAGGCTTCTAGAATCCTGCATTAGGAGTAATGGAATTTAACTTGAGGCACCGCACTTTCAGGGTTACTAACAATCACACAGACACTCCGTTTTATGATCCCAAATGACCACTTTACAACAAATATATGTCCAAAAGGCACACATCGCACATTCAGCTGGCATTGAAAATCTAACATTAAACAAAATATTTTATTTCATGTGAAATGGAGACCAATGTACACGAAGAACTGGTAAAGAAACAATTTCTAAACAGAGTAAAGAGCCATTTTTATCTTTAAAATAATCGTGTTTACAAGACAGTCCTACCATTTGGTTGAAGCCACGATCAAAATAAAAGCGCATCTGGCTGCACATTTGAGAACACACACTGGGACCCAGTGCAAAGGAGCGCGCGCAGAAGAGAGGGGTGAGCCACATACTGCCTGCATTTCAAGAAGGGGAATTTAGAACCCCAAACCTGGTCTGTTAAGTAACCCGCTGGCCCTATTTTAAAATGTATCTCACTTTAGGCTCTTCACATCTCCAGGAAGGATAGCCCGGTCTGAGAGAGAGAGAGAGAGAGAGAGAGAGAGAGAGAGAGAGAGAGAGAGAGAGAGAGAGAGAGAGAGAAAGCTTTCCCATTCTAGGGCTAGTCCTCCCTGATCCTTTGTCGGCCTTAGCAGCGGAAAGAATGCAAACCCATTTATATTTATGCAAATTTTTGCAGCAGATTTAAGGGGGGAGGGAGAGGCTTGTGTTTTTAAAAAACCTCTTTCTAAATATCAAATTTCCATTACTCACAGCTTCGTTTATTTGCACGATATAAACGATAAAAAGCTACATATAAACTAAAAGTGCAATTAAATCACTTCAAAATTTAAATATTTTACTAAGTCTTTTCCATTTCTAAAATGCTGAACCAAAAGTACATCACGAGTATGATTTACAGATTCGCGAAATGTCTGAAGCCAGTCTCCATGCTAGAGAAATGTCGATTTGCAACACCACTAGTGCAAACGGTTAGACACGATCCATATAAATCAATTGGTTTTTAAAAATTGAAAATATTTACCAACCTCATAAAGTGCAGCAGTGCTTAAATCCAGCAAATTGAGGCATACAAGGTAGAAATGGAAATAAAAAAGGTCCAAAAAATGAATTCTTTTTGTCTATCTGTATTTTGTATTTTAAATATTCAGAAACCAGCAGAGACTCTGTCGGCCATTTTGGCTTGAACTAACTCTCTCGCTCACTCTCCCTCCTGCTCTCTCTCTCCCCCTCTGTCTCTAAAGGAAGCAGCTTTTTGTGACCTTCAAATAGAGGCGGATCACGTGACTTCGGGTAGGTTTGTCAATCAGGAAAGAGGAGGGAGCTGGAGTTGAAGCTGCCTTAAAGCAAAAGCAGCCCCTTTCCACCGGCTTTCATTTGTGCAATGCTGTTACTTATACTCCCGCCTACAGATACTGCATGTGAAAGCGGCAACACCATAAGGGTAACAGATGAACAAAATAGAAAAACCTTTATTGGTTTATAGAAATATGCTCAGTTGCTAACGATGCTTGCAGATCCTGGATCTGATCTTGGCTCCCTTGCTAGTTATTCTCTAGATGTTTGGGCAAGAACAGACTGGCAAACTGCTCTTTAAAAGGGGGCTTAAACAAAGCTTTACCTAAACAAAAAGAGAATTTAGTTTTTAAATTAAAACGAAACAGGACACAGCTGATTTCTAGCTACCTCTAAAATACACAAAAAGACAGGAAGTTACTCTACCCACTCGTAAACAAGAGTGTCAGTTCAGGGAGGTTAAGCAGAACCTGATATCTGAACGGCTCAGCAAAGGGAGAACGGGGAAAGCCTGAACTTGGCGCCTATTGTGTGAGTACAGCACTCCGTAGCCTCTCCCCCAAACCTAAGTAAAGACTAAGCCAGGGCTTCACCACTGGATTCCTCCAGGCTGGGCAGCTCTGAGTCATATTTAATCCCTTCTCTGCTGAGGAAGGCGCTCGCAGACTAGGCACTCAATTAAAGCCTACCTAGCTTCCTGCGGCCCAAGTCCCTCCTCCTCCTCAGAGAGGTCCTCACTGGGCTTGAAGTCTAAGTCCAGCTCTCAATCCTCACCCCACCCCCACCCCGTCTCCGTTTTGGCAGGTGTGCAGTGGAGATGGGAAGTCATGGTACCTTGGTTTGTTTGTTTCTTTCTTCTTTAATTTTTTTTCTTATGTACATAAGTGTTTTGCCTGCATTTGTCTGTGTGAGAATGATGGATCCCCTGGAATTGGAATTGCAGACAGTTGTGAGCTGCTGTAGTTATGGGTTCTGGGAATTGGACACAGGTCCTCTGCAAAAGTAGCCAGTGCTCAAACTACTGCCCCTGGTTTCTTTGCCTTCCTGGCTCTATTCACTTTATTTTGGTTAAGTTAGTCACCAGCTATAAGTGGTGGTGCATGCTGCTAACCCCAATATAAGGAGCAGATGGATCTCTGCTCTACATATAGCAAGTTCCAGGTAAGCCAGAGATGCCATGTGACCCTACCCCAAAAAGTCAGTCACTACCCAAAACAAGCAAGCATCTTTGAGCCTCCCAACCCAAGCCAGGCCTTATTGCTAAGTTCCTAGTACACATTTTATTACTGCAGAGTTGTTTCATTTTATGATAGAAACTGCTTAATGTTGGTCTTTCCCTACAAACTGTCAACTGTCTTCTCCATCTTCAGTAAGGTGTTACCCTGAACTCCAAACAGCAGCTGAATGAATTTATCAATGAAATCACCTAGAGCTCTACTCAGAAGAGCTGGGCTAAACAGAAATAACAAACAAATATAAGTACTCTAGGGGAATGAATGCCAGAGATCTCCAGGAATCCCTATCCATTCTATTTTTAAGGATTCTTTCTAGACATAAAGAAACAGAAATAGTAAGCTGGCCAAAGTGCTTCTCCCAAACAAACTAGCCTGAGTGGCCAGTCAGCAGAGAACCAAGGACTCTAAAGGCCAGGCTTGCCTGCAAAAGAATCTGTTAAATCCATCGAAACACTAAGTGTTTGTCTTTCTGGCTTTTAATGCCTTTACGCTATGCCCCTCCACTTTTCCACTCAGAAAAGAACAGGAAAGGAGCTGCTTGAGGCAAGCAGAGGCACTGCTCAGTCAGCCTGGCAGCTCAGATACTCTGTGGTGTAAAGCGCTTCCACTGTCTGCATTGCACTGAGAAGGGTACAGAGACCTGGACTGACAACAGATTCAGGCAGAGGCAGGAGACTCCCAGACTGGAAACTCTGAACATTAATCTATTTCTATCCTTCCAGTACCTTCCTGATGACTTATGGAAACATTAGTATGCTCAATAAGTGAAAACCTGACTACACAGCTACCTTGTTTCCATTTGTGATGGTCACAAATTATTATTCTGCTGTCTCTATCCTCCGAGGTACAGTATTCTTATACAGATATTTAAATCTGTTTCCTGTTTTATTTAATACTACATAGAGCTTCTTACACTGTTCCTTCTTATAACCTTTCTTCTCACCTGACCAAAGTTTATACAACCTAAGTTTATAGCTATATTGTTATATAGAACATATGCTGGTGGGGAACACCTATAAATCCAACATTCAGGAGTTCAAGGCCAGCCTCTGGCAACACAGTGAATCTGAGGCCAGCCTGAGTTATATGAACTCTGTCTCCAAAAAAAAAAGAAGAAGAAGAAGAGAGCTCTGTCAGTAAATCATTCACCATGCCATAATCACCCATGTGTGTGAAAACAGCACCTGACCAGTAGTGGCCGGCAACTAGCCTCCACATCCACTGGCACATGCATGAACATACCCACAAGAAATAAAAAGTATGTAAATAAAATGATTGATAATAAATCATGAAAAAATATTTTAAAATAATTCTTTGGTATAATGGTAACATCACTGTTTATTATAAAAATAAATCCTCATAATAATGAGATACATGTGCTTAATTACTTTTACATGAATGAAATCTTGGCTAAGTATTTGATACTGCAGGACATGGGGAATCTTTAATATTTTCAGAGCTGATCAATAATTTGATTTTATAATCACCAACACTGAGAATACCACTTCTCATAGACACATAGTACAAAATGGCAGAGATGCATTTAGGGCCATTTTAGAAACTCTTAGAATTCTCTTCTAATTCAAGCCAAAATTTATTCAAAGATATATATTATTAACAGCGACTTAAACAGCAACCTTTAAAATCTAACAATACAATCCAGAGATACACCAATTTATAGTTAATGCTGAAGAATGACATAGGAAGATACTGCTAAGTCTTTGTTTTCCATAATTAAACCATTATGTTCCTATAAGAGTTCAACAGTTTGTATGAAAGGAAAAACACTGCCATCAGAACATACAATAGTCTTGAGTCTGAGCCAAGGTGTTTCAGGCAACATGTGCTGGCACTGTACTGTGTGAAAGCCTGTGTAGTGCAAAGTGCACGTGCTGTGTGCTCAGCCGCAGGGCTACAGTGAAGCCCTAGGATGGACACCGGTGAGTGCTGCTGCAAACACTTCACATTCATTATGCATTTGATGTTTGGATCAATTTTTAGTTACTCTGCATACAGAAATGTTTTACCTCTGCCCAGTATTTTTACAACCCTCCCATTCAGGTACACAATCCCATACAAGAGCACAATCCACAGAGTCAAGAAGCCAGGGCTTGGCACTGAAGAAATGCATCAGTGGTTAAGAGTAGTTGCTGCTTTTCCAGAGGGCCTTGATTTGAGTCCTAGCACCCTTAGGACAGCTCACAACCACTTGTAACTCCAATTCCAGATGCTCCCACACCTTTTTCTGGCTTCCACACATGATTCACAGATGTGAGGCAAAACACCCATACACATAAATAATAATATTAATAATAATTTTAAAAAGAAGCTAGTGCCTAGCATACATGAGACTCTGGATTCAATAACTATTACCTACAGCACATACCTGCAGCAGAGAGAAATAAAAAGATCTAAAAGCCAGCTGGAGCTATATAGCTACACAGTCCTGTCAGAAATTATGAAGGGAAAAAGGATTCAATTTAATGGATGGTAGGGAAAATACAAAATATCAAAAATCAACTAAAGAAAAATTAAGGCACTCACTGTGCTAAAGCACAAAAGTAATACTAGCATCTAAGAGGAAGAAGGGATTAAAGGCCAATTTCAGGCTCACAGAGTTCAAAGTCAGAACAGGCAATGGGAAGACCCTGACTCAAAACAAACAAGCAAAACAAAACAGCAGCAAAAGAATCCAGTAAAAGTCCTAGATTATAATTAATAATAATAATAATAATGATAATAATAATCAATTAATTATCAATTAAATCAGTTGCTTTTAGCCAAAGAATTTCAGAATCAAAATTCTAAAAATTCTTCTAAAATATGAGAGCAATAATAAATCAAATGATGAATTTATACAGAATGTATCTCTTATGTTTCTGTAACATGGGACAGAGCCTTCAAAGTCTGCAAACACAAGGATACCAAGGAGCTAGGCAGTCTTACAGCTGCATTGGGAGATATGGAGTGAGATTTGTTTCTAGCTCACCCTGCCTTCGTATTGAGAACACACCCTTGATCTCAACTTGTGGGTTGCAACCCCTTTGGCAATCCTCTATCTCCAAAAATACACTATGATTCATAACAGTAGCAAAATTACAGTTATCAAGTAGCAACTAAAATAATTTTATGGCTGGGGGTCACCACCATATGAGGACCTGTATTGAGGGAATGCAGCATTAGGAAGGTTGGGGACCCACTGCTCTAGGGTAAAAGCCATTTGCTTCCTTTACCACTTTCCTAAATAGTGCTATCTTCCTCCAACTTTCCTTAGCATGCTGGAGATCCTGGGCTCAGTCTTCTAGACTGCTGTAGAAGTCAGGAAACTAGAAAGGGACCAAGGGGAGGGGAGGAAAGATTTTAAGGTAGAAGTGACCATAGAACACATATGAATGGGAATTATGGGAAGTGTTAAGTGGGGCTAGTGGTAGGAAGGAAGGGAAGAGAAAAGGATACCTAACACTAGGGATATTTGGAAAAGTCATAGGTCCAAAGAGATGATTTAGTGGTTAAGAGCACTAGCTGCCCTTGCAGAGGACCTGGGATCAGTTTCCAGCATCTACATGGTGGCTCACAACTGTCTATAACTCCAATTCAAGTGGATGTGACACCATTTCCTGGCCTCTGAAGGAACTAGATACATGCATGGTNGATACCTAACACTAGGGATATTTGGAAAAGTCATAGGTCCAAAGAGATGATTTAGTGGTTAAGAGCACTAGCTGCCCTTGCAGAGGACCTGGGATCAGTTTCCAGCATCTACATGGTGGCTCACAACTGTCTATAACTCCAATTCAAGTGGATGTGACACCATTTCCTGGCCTCTGAAGGAACTAGATACATGCATGGTGCATATACATACATGCAGGCAAATGCCCATATACATAAAAATAAATCTAAAACAAGAAAAAAAAAACAAATGTAAACTTACTATTTTGTAAGTGGGCTGTGGGGGAGGAGAAGAGAGGAGTGTGGAGGGGGGTGAAGGGAGGGAGAGAGAGAAATTGGAATGACCCTAAACAGAGGATAATGTTTCTCCCAGAAGCTACAGATTGCCAAATTTAAAAAGTCTAGTACTTATGGGTGGTAGTGGTGTACACTTTTAATCCCAGCACTCAATAGGCAGAGGCAGGTGGATCTCTGAGTTTGAGGCTAGCCTCGTCTACAAAGTGAGTTCCAGGACAGCCAGGGCTACACAGAAACCTTGTCTCAAAAATAAATAAATGAAGCCAGGCGGTGGTGGCGCACACCTTTAATCCCAGCACTCAATAGGCAGAGGCAGGTGGATTTCTGAGTTCGAGGCCAGCCTGGTCTACAGACTGAGTTCCAGGACAGCCAGGGCTATACAGAGAAACCCTTTCTTGAACCCCCCCCCCCAAAAAAAAAAGAAGAATGAATGAATGAACAAAAAAGAAACCAAAAGGTCTCGTGCTAAGAGAGACATCTGCCCCTCAAGGTGTTGGTCAGGGATGTCCTAAGGACCCCCAAACAATACAGGCTACTCAGGGATGTCCTAAGGACCCCCAAACAATACAGGCTACTGTCACTGCTCTTGATTGCACACCAGGTCTTGATGGTAAGATCCTATTGCTCAATACACCACATACTTTGGTCACAGGACATGAAGAAATCAAGTTGATCCTATAGGGAAGTTTCTTCTCTTGTTGGCTGGCTTTCAAAGTACTAGAAGGTGCTCTGCAGCCTGCTGGTGAAGGAAAGTCATTGATGGTCTTACCCACCTGTGATTCCTGCCAGCTACCATTAGTACCAGACTGGCAAGATAGGAGAATTGCCACAATAGTGGCACAAATGGTATAGAAATAGCCAACTCTTTTCTGGTTGGATTTAAGGCCTGACATCCATGAGAGGAAAGAGAGACTTGGTACTATAAACTAATCCAGAAACCATGGGTGAGGAAACCATAGGCTCTATGGGCTTAACCTACTATCATTATTTTTCTAAACTGACATGGCATCAAATTACTATCTAAAAACCTGCAACTTTACTTAAGATGAGTACTACAGTTCTCAGCTCTAGTCAAAGCTCATTTGTGCAGTAGACAATGGTTAATGTAGAAACATACCTAATCAAAGTGTAAAGAATATATGTCTGTAGAGTTTTCAGCTAAAAATAGGATATCTATGCAATACAGCTCCCCCCAGCCTCCTGGCCTAGAGAAAATCTTGGGAGAGGGAGTAAAAAGATTTTAATAGGCAGAGGTTGGAAAGGTTCAGGGAAAACAGTGGCTCCTGGATATGACTGAATCAATATACTCTTAAACTTCTATCAGTTAGGGTATCCTACACAAGGTCAAGTCTTTCAACATTCTAGCACAGAGAAGGAAAGGCCTCATAAGCCCTCACCCTAGCCAAGGAGCTACTGGTAGTTGATGGGTGTTAGAGAAGGGAAAGAATTCGTTTCCTTTAGCAGTGTGGCCCCTCATAGGTCAACCATATTCCAGGAGATGGTTTAACATCCATGCATTGCTAGGTAACACAAATGGGACATAAAGTTGGAAACAAATGGTAGGCCAGATCTAGGAGTTAGGGGAAGAATAAGGGATGACTGATTAAACTATATCCCAGTTATCAGCTGGGTATAATGATGCACACCCAGGCATTGGGAGGTGGAGGCAGACAAAGCGAGTCTCAGTCCAGTCAGGACTATATAGCGAGACTCTTGTCTCAAACAAACCAGTAAAGTAGAGTATACACTGAAATCATCAATTTACAAAAAATATTATACTAAAATAATTATTCAATTCAAACTCATTGTCTTGTGATTTATGGTGAAATATCTTGAAATTTTTTAAGTTAAGCTTAAGCCCATAAACTAACTACTTTTGAGAAATGTGTGTGTGAGGTATGGATTAAAGCTCATTGTAGGAGGCCGCACCTGGGCCTCCCCAGCGAATGCCTCCGAGAAGCCCCGGGCTCCGAGAGGCCCCGCCTCTGGGGATCCCCGGGCTCCGAGAGGCCCCGCCTCTGGGGATCCCCGGGCTCCGAGAGGCCCCGCCTCCGAGAAGCCCCGGGCTCCGAGAGGCTCTGCCTCCAGGGATCCCCGAGCCCCGACCGCGGCGGCAAAAGCCGCCGCCCGAGCCCCGACCGAGGCAGGCGGCGAAAGCCGGCCACCCGAGCCCCGCCGACCGAGGCGGTGAAGCCGCCCGAGCCCTGACCGGCGAAGCCGCCCAAGCTCCGGGAAGGCCGTGCGGCTCCAGGAAGGCCTGCGGCTCTGCCCCATTACAAGATGGCGCAGGGCCGGCAGGCTGCCAGGGAGGAGAGCCTAGTGCGCATGCGCAGCTCTCTCCTCAGGCCTCCTGAGGCAGTAGCCCCTCCCGAAGGGAAAATATGCTAATGAGGCACTGCTTGTAGTACCAATGAAGGGAAAATATGCTAATGGCTGTGGCTTGTGGCACCAATGAATGGGCCACATGCAAATGAGGTATGGCTTGGTGCACCAATCAGCAACCACTATGATACCCCTCCCCCTTCCCTGGGAGTGTATAAAAGCAGCAGCTCTGCTGCTGTCCAGGGTCCCGGGAATCTACAAGCAAGGCGCTCCAGAATAAAGCTGACTGAGAAGATCCCGGTGGTGGCGTGTCTTTCTTGCTGCTCCACGGAGGAGGCAGGGAGGCGTGCCGCAGCTCATACTTTGCATATAGATATTCCAGTTTTTCAGTATTTCTGGAAATGCCTTAAAATTTTATTCTTGCATCTTTGTCAAAGCTTTTTTACCCATATACGTGAGAGCTTATTCCTGGCCTCTAACTATTTGTTCCACGATTTATAGTCTCTGTTTTGGTGTTGATAAATTATTATCTTGATTATTGCATTGATAACATGATTATTTTCTTTGAAAAATTTGTTTTCATTATTTTATTTTACATTCCACTCATTTTCTTCTGTTACACAAAACATAAAAAATTACACATTTGCAGTATAGCCTGTTTCATTGTGTGTGCATCCTGTGTAATATTTAAATAAAGTTAAACATATCTACCCTTCCACTCCACCACCACCCCTACATACATACACATAAAACCTCAAACCATACAGAGAGGCAGGCTTTAGGCTCTGGGTTCAACAGTCACTATTTGAATATCCACTATGTAGCAGGTATTTTCCAGGTCCAGGAAGCTGTAAAACTGTTTATTATCATCTGGAAAGACAGTGGTTAAACACTTGCCTATTCTGTGTGAGGTCGTGGTTTCAATCTTTAGCACTGCAGATTCAATCAATCAATCAATCAATCAATCATGGTGTCATAATGAAGATGAGAGAAAAAATTTCACAACAGAGGAGAGATTTAAAATTCTGAACTAGGTTTCCATTTTTTCTTCCTCTTTTTATTTTTTCATCCCTCATTCTCTCTCTCTCTCTGTCTTTTAAGTCCCAGGCCTGGTCACACTGACTGGGTAGTTGAGCCTGATCCTCCTTCCTCTGTCTCGAGTGCTGGTGTTATGGAGGTAGGCCACCAAGCCTAGTTTTACTAGGTGCTAGGGATTGAAGCAGGGGCTCTGCATATGGTAGGTAGGCACTATTCCAGTTTAGCTATGTCTCCAGTCCCTTAAATGCATTCCTAAAGGAGGGCTTGCCATTTGCCAGGTAAAGGAAACTGTAGACACAAAAGCAAAGGCTTTTCTAAAGTTTACTAACTTCAATGCTACCAAACAATGCAACTGATGAGGAAGAAGAGAAAAATGTAATTGTGAATTCTGTTTCTATGGTCTTGGAAGGCAGAGAATAGTACCCCAAACTACCTGGGAATCCCCAATACAACTTGGATCNGGCTTGCCATTTGCCAGGTAAAGGAAACTGTAGACACAAAAGCAAAGGCTTTTCTAAAGTTTACTAACTTCAATGCTACCAAACAATGCAACTGATGAGGAAGAAGAGAAAAATGTAATTGTGAATTCTGTTTCTATGGTCTTGGAAGGCAGAGAATAGTACCCCAAACTACCTGGGAATCCCCAATACAACTTGGATCCAATAATCTTCAGATTACTGTTGGAAATTAGAATGATACTATCATACTCTGTTATATTTATAAATTAGAACTTTAAAGAGGCTTGTTCTATTACTTTTTTTCTTTTTTTGTTTCTCTCTTCCTTTCTTTTCTTCTTTTTTCCTTTTTTTTTGTTTGTTTGAGAGAGGATCTCTCTATGTAGTCTTAGCTATCCTGTAACTTGGTATAAAGACCAGGCTGGCCTCAAAGTCGTGCCTCTCAAGAGAGATCTTCATGCCTCTACCTTCTAACTGCTGGGATGAAAGGCAACAAACAACACTGTGACCAGCTTTATTATTATTTTGTGTCTGTGTACATACCTTTGTATGGGTGTCTGCATAGTGTTAAATAGCGTGGTCAAATACAGAGCAAGGAATAGGACAGCAAAAGGAATCTTTTTTCCCTCTTTGCCTTGCCTGAGACTAAGTGAGGACCTTGTGTCTGCAAGTAGTAAGTGCTCTACTACTGTGCTCCAAAGCTAGCCTAGGGATCTTTAGTGTGATGGAGAGTATCAATTTATTAAAATGTATATGATATGTGAGTGACTATAGGTGTGCACATGAACAACTCTATGGAGTTTGGAGAACAACACTTAGGAGGCCATTACTTCCTTTCACCTCTCTATGGGTTTCAGGGATCACACTCAGGGAATTGTGTGGTGAGGGCTTTTACCTACTCAGTCCCCTGGTAGGACCACGAATACATTTTTATGAGTTGTTCTTTGTTATAAGATGAATCTAATCATAGGCTGATACTCTTTTGTTGTTGGAGACAGGTTCTTTTGTGTCCTAAAATGACTGAACTCACTTTGAGTGCTGGGACTCATGCCTGATGCATTACCGTAGCCAGGTTGTTACGTGGTGCTGGGGCTCAAACCCACGGCTCTGCACATGCTAGCCAAGCTCTGCCTTGCCATCACTGGCCTTTTGAACACTGAGCAATACAGCAATCTGAAGTGAACACAATTATGCAAAAACCTCTTCAATAGACCGTGCTTTCAGATATTTGGGCTCTCAAAAAATCAAATGAAGAATTAATAGATTCAATAAATATTTGCTAGAAAAATTTGATCACTTTAGTGACTTTAGTAGACTAAAGACATGTATCACGTATCTTTTGAAGATGAGAGTCAATTTCAGCATGGAGGTTCAAAGTGTAGATTTGTTAGAAAGGGAAAGGGAAAAAGGAAATGAAAGAGGCCAAACCCATTAGCACATGAAAACCAACACTTAGCTTGAAAATCACTTACAATAAATATTCTTCCCATGAGTGTCAAAGAAAACAGTATCAAAACTAAATCAAAAGCCTTTGTGAATGAAACATTTATCCAAAACAAGCTTTCCAAAAGCATGATGAAAATTGTCTAGCCTGGAATTCGGAGATCCACCTGCCTCTACTGGGATCAAAGGGGTGTAGCCCCATGCCTGCGTGATGACTTTTAAAACAGCATGAGCAGATACATTGTGCTGCACCATGTATAGTAGTTGTTACTCTTCACTGCTGTGACCAAGTACCTGCCTGGCAAGTTCAACCTTTATCAGGTTGACTGGATTTAATATTACCTAGGAGACACATTTAGGGTGTGTCTGTGAAGGTGTTTCCAGAGATGTTTAGCTGAGGGAAAACCCACACTGAATGTGTGTGGCCTTATCCCATGGGCTAAGGTCTTACACTTAATGAAAATGAAAATGGGTGACAACATGAGCACTGGCATTCATCGTTCTGCTAAGTGTGACATGATGAGACCAGCTGCATCACGCTCTCCCTCCACATACCATGATGGACTCTTTCAAACTATAATCCTAAATAAATCCTTTCTTCCTTAAACTGCTTTTGCCAAGTACTTTTGGCAGACTGCAGAGGCAGAGCATTTACCTGGCATTTGCAAAGCCCTGGGTCCTATCACAAGTACCACAGGAAACAAAACAATAACAACAACAACAACAACAACAACACAACCCCACAAAACAAAGAAATGAAAACTTCATTTTTCCTCAAACAAAAGAACACAGCTACTTTGCTCCTGACACTCACAGAGCATAAACATATTTAGGAGAAAAGATACATTTCTGCCTAATTATTTCAATATAGGGTAACAGAGCAGACCCAGAATGAATGAATCAACTAAAGAATGAATGAACAAAAACAAATAAACAAAGGTAGGGACTATACTAACACGTGCAAGACCCTTGATTCCATCCAAACCACACACAAAACTTCAAGGTTTAGAGGGCTTCTAGAGAATGGTAAAGATATCACACAAGATACTCAAGTTTAATGTGCTGTTGGAAATTCTCTAAAAGCAGAACACACATGTGCACAATCTATTCCTCAAGGATTCCTGACCACTGGAAGAAGCCAGCTCAAGACAGGTTTCAATTCCCAAAGAGGCCTTTGAAGACAGACAGGTTTGTTTAGGACGTGGACCTCTAAAGAACAGAACTTTCCTTAGTATCCTGGAAGAGGTCTTCCTGCCCTTTCACTGTTTTTCCCCCAACTTCCTATTCTTCATAAGGCCTTGGCCTTGACTTCAGTTACTGTGTTAACCACAGTCCCTTCAGGAGCACTGCTCAGGGACAGCTCAAGAACTGACAGAATAATACTATAAGAACCTTACAGTTAGCAAGATCTGGGACTAAATCTTAAATTCCATTTTGAGTTGTACTGACACAGGTAGATCCTTGACTAAAATGGAGACAATATGCTCCAAGTGGAAATGACACTGGAGCTGGAGAGATGGCTCAGTGGTAAAGAGCCCCGACTGTTCTTCCGGAGGATAAGAGTTTGATTCCCAGCATCCATAGAGCAGCTCACAACCATGTGTAATTCTGCAGGGAATGTGATACCCTCTTCTGGCCTCTGTAGGTATCAAGCATACATGTGGTGCACAGACATACATGCAGGCAAAACACCCATACATATAAAATAAGTACATCTTTAAAGAAAAAAACAAAAAACAAAATAAAAAAAACTGAGCCAGTAAGATGACATGTATCTACTGTGAATACAGAAAGCCCTTGACAAATGGAGCTGTGATTTTTACAGGACAATATTGTGGGGTAGAAGGGTTGGGTGGGAACCATAGAGAAAATCATCTGAAGTATTTCTACTCCCTTTTCACGGAACCAAATTAAGTGTCTGGCATTCTAATTCCCTAAAGAGGAATTGATGCTACCAGCTCATCTAAAATGTGCAGTAGACAGACTAGAGCAAAGTTAGGATTATACTGTGAGCTATTTTTAAAACTGTTAGCTTAGCAAATTAAAGGGCTGTGAAGATCTCCTGGTTTCCATTCACAACAAACATGAGACAAGGCACTCCCCTTTAATGAATTTGGCCTCCTGGCAGCAGTCTATTCTGCATAATTCATTCCTCAGGGTTTAGGAAACATCATTTTCTTAAGATCCACCAAAACAAACTATTTTCTAGGAAAAAAAAAAGAGGGAGAAGGACAAAGGAGAGGAGTTTTCTTTACAGATTTTGGTAAATCTCATGAATCACCACCCCATTCAATTTAGGAAACTACTGTCTAAATAAAACTTGGAGTGATGTCAGTGCTTTAAGTCCATCTTAAGTGTTTTTCCTTTAAAGGGGCATATGAAAAACCAGTCTGCTTTGAAACACCATTTTCTCAATTCTATGACAGATTAAGGGAAAATACGATCTATTTACAGCCACTAAAAAGCTATACCAAAGGTCCCATATTGAAGTTTAAAGCCAGCCGCTTTTTCAGAGTGGAAAGAGATAAATCCTGAATTACTAAGAATGTTGGCTAAGTTATAATATTTTTAGCCTCTATTTCATCAGATAAGAACTTTATTTTAATAGTGATCAGAAGTTTCAATTACCACTGGAATTAAATTTCAGGAAGTAGTATGCAGACAAATCTACACTCGGAGTGTGCAGACAGCCCATTAATTGAGCCTCCTTCGTGAAGACATTGCTAAGGAAAGGAAGCACCATTTCATACTTTCTTTGGAAAACACCCAAACTTAATTAGTTCAATTTGGAACATCCTGAGCCGTAAAGCCTTTGCTTAAGCATAACATAAATTTTGATTAGCCAAGTGTGAAAAACAACAAAGCCAACTTTCTTGTCCCTCTAGTTAATCTATAAATAGAAGTAATGCATCAACAAAGCAACTGGTATGCGCTACAGGATCTCCGTCGTCTACACAGCCCAGCCACCATGCTCTCAGCACACTGAACCAACTGCTTCTGGGGATCTGTAACAGGACCCTTTTAATAAACTGTGACTCACTGTTTGCTTTCTTCTCCAGGAGGTGGAGTCTTGCCATGCCCTTCCATTACAAAATCCTCCTGTTCCACCTGCAAAGGCAAGCACCACAGGTCAGCACAGTCAGTACCATGATGCGACTTACTCCAGTGCCAGGCCCTGCCTGTGCACACCCACAGGGTGTCACTACAGTGTCTAGAAGTTGAGACTTTCATTCTCCAGGTTTGCTCACGGCACTTCTCCTTCGGTGGATAGGTTTACAGGATGAAAAAGAAGATCAGCAACTCATGCAACTGTGACAAAGGACTAGCATCCAGAACATAAAAGACTATCTAAGAACCAAGGAGAAAATATCAGCCCGTGAAAAATCTGCAAAATGATTGGATAGGAGTGCCACTGAAGAGAACACATATATTGTCCTTAAACACATGAAAAGCTGCTTAATTTCATGTCAGTCAGAAAAATGCAAATTAAAACCACAAAGAGATACCATTTCACAACTTACAGATTGGGTAAAATGACAAAGCCCATCAATCTGGAGTGTTAGAGGTGAGGAGCATGGCAACTCTCCACTCCTAGTGGGAGGGAAAACTGGTACAACAACTTTGAGAAAGTTTGTCCTCGCTTGGTTCATTTGAATACAGACTTACCACACAAACTTCAAATACATTTCTAGGTATGTGCTCTAAAGGAACTTTCAGAAAAATACAAAAGTATCCGTTTGATATTAAATTCTCTCCCCCATCTCTCTCTCTCTCTCTCTCTCTCTCTCTCTCTCTCTCTCTCTCTCTCTCTGTGTGTGTGTGTGTGTGTGTGTGTGTGTGTGTGTGTGTGTGTGTGACAGGATTTTCTCAATATAGACCAGGCAGGCCTTCATGAGGGTCCTGAACAACTGGAATGGAACTATTCCCAAAGCTGTAACTAGCTGTTGTACTAGCTGGGCTGCCCTGTCTGGCCTCAGTGGGAGAAGCACCCAGCCTTGAGAAGACTTGGAATGGCAGAATCTGGACGATTTCCAGGGGAACCCCAACCCACTCAGAGGGGAGGGGGAGGGAAAAGGATTGTTGGGGAGCAACCAGGAGTGGGGGACAGTGAGTGGGATGTGAAGTAAATAAGTAAAAAAATTAAATTTTTTAAAAAGGCATGAAGCAAAAAAGAAAAAAAAAAAAAAAAGCCGGGCGTGGTGGTGCACGCCTTTAATCCCAGCACTCGGGAGGCAGAGGCAGAAGGATTTCTGAGTTCGAGGCCAGCCTGGTCTACAAAGTGAGTTCCAGGACAGCCAGGACTATACAGAGAAACCCTGTCTCGAAAAACAAAAACAAAAACAAACAAAAAAGCAAACAAACAAACCAAAAAAGGCATGAAGCACCAACATCCAGTAGAACAGTAACATTTTTAGCAGAAGAAAATACAAAAATGAATATCACTGACAACAGAATAAACAGGTTAAGACATTTTTAGCTAAGTTACAAAAATCTAACCTTTGTTGAAAGAGTACCTTCATTCTTTGGTATCTATAGAGGACTGACTCCAGGACTCTTAAGGATACCAAAATCCAAGGAGGCACAGTACAAAGTAGTACAGAATTTGCACACAACCTATGCTAAGATAACATAGTTTGTATCACTGGGCCCAGAATGTATTTTTTACTTTAACATATTTATTTATGTGCATATATATGTATATATATGCATGTATGTACATAAATACATGGGGAGGTCAGAGGACAATCTGTGGGAGCTGGTTATTTCCTTCTACCATGTGGGTCATGGGAACTGAACTCAGGTGGTCAGCCTTGTTAACAAGAATTTTTACCCACTGAGACATCTCACTAGACCAAGATGTTTTTGTTTGGAATAGGATCTCATGTAGTCCTCGCTAGAACAGAACTTGCTATTATGGACTTGAGGTTAGCCTTGAACTTTTAATCCTCCTGTTCTTACCACTTAAGTGCTGGGATAACATGCAACCCCTATGCCCAGCGCTAGATTTCTTTTAACACCTAATACAAAATGAATGCTATGTGGATTGCTGTCATAGTGCATTGTTTATTGTACGTGCTTAGTGTAAGGACAATGCTTTCTAATATTTTTTTCTTAACACAAAGAAATCCAGTATCTCATCCTTGGTAGACAAGAATTCTATGACTGATCTAGAGCCTTTACCTATTTCCCCTGACCTCAAGGATTTTCTAGCTCTACGTGGTTGAGTGTTTTGGGTGAGGAACTCATACAGGGAGGATGGTCTAAACAATAGGCTTTACTTATGGTTATGTACAAACACATTTGTATATACAAACTCTTGCTATAGTAGTCCAGGGTGGCTTCAAACTCACAGTCCTCCTGCCTCAGCCTATAATACAATTATTTAATTTAAGGATTTATTTTTTTATGTGTATAGGTGCTGTGCCTGCATTTATGTCTGTGTATCGCATGAGTGTCTAGTGCCCATGGAGGCCAGAAGAAGGCACTGGATCTCCTGAAAATGGATGGTTGTGAGCTGCCATGTAGGTTCAGGGTATCAAACCTGAGTCCTCTGGAAGAGCAGCTATTGTTCTTAAACTGGACATTTCTCCACCATTCTTACAGTTTTAAACACTTACAGGTTGAGCATTCCCAACCAGAAAATTTTATTATACTTGTACTTGAAGTTTCAGTGTTGAAAGCATTTTAGATTTCAGATTTCTAGATTAGGGATACATGATCTGTAAATGCTATGCAAAAATCACAAAACCCCAAAGTTTAAAAATCTGAAATACTGCTTGTTCTAAGCATTTAAAGATAGTGAAAACTGGGCTGAAGAGATGGCTCAACGGTTAAGAGCACTGACTGCTCTTCCAGAGGTCCAGAGTTCAATTCCCAGCAACCACATGGTGGCTCACAATCATCTGTAATGGGACCTGATACCCTCTTCTGGTGTATCTGAGGATAGCTACAGTGTTCTCATACATAAATAAATCTTAAAAAAAAAAAAGATAATGAAATTTTAACCTGTATATATGTACAGATAAAACTATATAAATAAAGCTTTGACTATTAAGAAAGAAAATGATTAGCCGGGCGTGGTGGCGCACACCTTTAATCCCAGCACTTGGGAGGCAGAGGCAGGTGGATTTCTGAGTTCGAGGCCAGCCTGGTCTACAAAGTGAGTTCCAGGACAGACAGGGCTATACAGAGAAACCCTGTCTCGAAAAACCAAAAAAAAAGAAAGAAAGAAAGAAAGAAAATTATTAATATGTAATTTAGGATTAATAATACATTTCTAAGGAAAAGAGGCATTATACAGGGTTTCTCTGTATAGCCCTGGCTGTCCTAGAACTCACTTTGTAAAGCAGGCTGGCCTTGAACTCAGAAATCTGCCTGCCTCTGCCTCCCGAGTGCTGGGAAAAAAGGCGTGCGCCATCACACCCGGCGAAAAGAGGCATTTTTACTGCCAGGTGTTTACTGGTCATAAATAATACCTCTGCTAATGGGCTTACCAGTCCTAATGAAAATTACCCCAAAGGCATAATCTAAAACTCAATGAATGGGTGATGGTCCAGTGGTTAAAAGCACTGACATTTCTGTAGAGAAGCAGGGTTTGTGTCCATTACCCATATGGTGGCCTACAACCATTCCATAGGCTCTGATATCCTCTTCTGACCTCTGCAAACTAAAGGAACTCACATGGTATACATGCAGACATTTAGGCAAACTATTCATTTACAGAATAAAGCAATGAATCTTTATAAAACAGTGATGACTGAGACAGGCTGACTCCATGACAGCCTTCAAATTGGCAGTTCAAAAGACTTGGCCTCCATCTCTATTTCCAAGAACTGGGCAACTGCAGGCAAATCAGTTACTAGAAAACCCCCAGGCACAGACAGCCAATCAGAAACTGCCCACCCATCAGTAGCTGCCCTACCACCTGGCCTGAGGCAAGAGCAATGGGTCATCTAGCCCCCTATGCTCCAGCAAAGGTTCTAGAATTTCCCTAGATATAGAGCCAACCAATTAAGATAAAGGTTACCCCTCTCTGGAATTCCCCTAATGTGCTTTAAGTTGGGCCTGCAAGCTTACTTGAGCATCTCCATCTTGGTAAATGGTAGACCCTAGTATGCTGAACTTCTGCAAAATAAAACTAATGCTCTTTGCTTTCACATACTATTTGAGTCCAGGGTATCATTCTACAGTGAATCATGAACCCTTACATTTTGGGGCTCTTGTTCCTGGGTTTGCTGGAGACCCCATGACCCAAATAGTGGAGTGTTTTTCTAATGGGTAAGTCCAGGCATCCAGTTGTCTTTTGTCTTGTCCATCTCTGTGTTTGTTTCTGTTTTAATCTGGAGGTCAAGAGGAACAAAGCCGTGTGTATTTTGTCACCCAGCCAGGGGCAACACAAGTCTATGGGCCTCCCACACGCAGGGAGGAAGGCTGTCTGAGACCGTCATTTCATTTTGTTTTTATTTTCCTGGGAACACCCTTCTGTGTCTCCCTGTATACAGTCAGTTTGTGCTTTTTGTCCTCTCGTACAAACTTTTCTTTGATTCCTAGGATAGGTCAGGCACAGAGTACCCCACTGAGCTTGGTCCTGAACCATTTTAAGGATTTTCACTGAGTCACAGAGGACTCAGATCTAGTGGTTTGTCCCCTCAAACTAACCATCTTTTGCAGTAACAAACAGCCCACCATAAAGTAGGATAGCCTGAAGAGGGGACTTTTCATCTCCCCACCATTTATAGGGTAAAGGTTATAGTCTATGAGTCCAGGGGCCACCAGGACCACGTGCCACATATCACCATGTGACAATACCTGGTCAAGAAGCCCCTGGATGAGACCTTTTCTGTCCTTTCCTTCTGTTCCTGCTGCTGCTGCCTCTGCCCAGGCAGCACAGGCAGAGGGAGGAGCAGCCCCTGACTGCCCTGACTCCGCTTGGAGTTCCCCTCACACTCAGACCCTTACTGCCCATAGCTAACTCTACTAAGGCTGATCCCTCTGGACTACAGAACCCCAGATACTCGGGGAGATAGTTCATGACACATTTGCCAATAATGATTTTTACAACAGGAAGTCACAGAACTCCCCATTTTCAGAAAGACCATGAGTTCTCACAGGTCTTCTAGATTCAATCATGCTGACTTACCTGTCCACTGAGGATGGCTGCCAGCAAATGCTCCAAATATTCTTCACAACAGAGCAGAGAGCCGAACAGTGGTAGCGCATACCTTTAATCCCAGCACTTGGGAGGCAGAGGCAAGCGGATCTCTGAGTTCGAGGCCAGCCTGGTCTACAGAGTGAGTTCCAGGACAGCAAGGGCTACACAGAGAAACCCTGTCTCGAAAAACAAAACAAACAAAAAAACAGAGGGAAAAAAAGAGAACCATATGAGCTGCCTGGAAATTGGTTCTGGGAGAATGGACTCCCCACCCAAGTCCAGACTGATATTGATGCAGTCTTTCCTTTGACTCAGCCTGATCCAGACTTTAACACTGCTGAAGGTAAGGAGAGGCTCCAGGTCTACTGCCAGATTCTGATGGGGGCCTCCAAGAGGCTGCCAGATAGCCCACAAATTTATCTAAGGTGAGCCAGGTGCTGCAGGGAAAGAATGAGAGCCACAGGGAGTATCTAAAAACTTTTTGAAGCCTAAAGCACCCCTACTCCTTTTGACCCAGAAGCCATAGAGCACCGATCAGCTGTAAACAGTTTTTGTTAACCAAGCTGCCCCAGACACCTGTAAAAAGCTTCACTATCTGGACAACTTTGCAGGTAAGCAACTGACTGTGTTAGTAGCCATAGCTGAGAAGGTTTTCAACAACCAGGACACCCTAAGGTTGGATAGAGCAGAGGACTGGTGAAAGTGCTACTTAATTGCTACCATAAGCCATGATGGTCCTGATGACAGAGAGCTTTAGAGCCTATCTCAAGGAAGGGGAAAAGCTTGCCTCTGGCATACAAAAGCCAGCCTTTTATTTGTCTTCAATCTTCAAGATTTGGAGAGAGGCTTGAAGGGACAACTGATTTTGACATGGCTGCCTCAGGGATTCAAGAACTCATCCACTATCTTTAACAATCCTTACCCATGAGGACTTGGGCCCATCCCCCCCAAGTACATATGTTCCAGTATGTAGATGATATCCTGATTGCAGCCCCAGACTTAGAAACATGCCAGGAGGCCACATGAGCTCTGCTATAGGAGCTGAGTCAACTTGGCTACTGAATATCTGCTAATAAGGCCCAGATTTGTCAACTTGAGGTCATCTATCTGGCATAAATACTCGGGGGGGGGGGGGAGGCAATACATGCTGTTGGAAGCCTGGAAGCGAACCATCCTTAACATCCCAGTTCCATCAACCTGAAGGCAAATACAGGAATTTCTGAGATCTGCCAGGTTTTGCAGACTCTGGGTGCCAGGGTTCACTGAGATAGCCAAACCATTATTACATGAGGCCACCAGAGGCCAAGAAGAAAAAATAGAATGGACCCCTGAGATAGAGATGGCTTTTAAGACTTTAAGAAAAGCCTTATTGATAGTGCTGGCCCTGGCTCTCCTGGACATTCACAAACCTTTCCACTTGTATGTGGTTGAGAAAAAGGGGATAGCAAAGAAGGTGCTCATTTAAACTTTGGTGCTATTGAAAAGACCTGTGGTTTATTTATCTAAGAAGTTGAACCCGATAGCCCAAGGATGGCTGGCCTACCTCCAGATCATAGCTGCTAGTCAAGGATGCTGACCAAAAACAAAACAAAACAAAACAAAACAAAACAAAACAAAACATGGGGCAGCAACTTGTTATCACCCCCCCCCCAATAGTTTGGAGTTCTCAAGATTCCACCTATCTGATGGCTGTCCAATGGCAGCCTGGTACACTTTCAGATCTACTTTTGAGTCCCCCTCACATAAGCTATAACCCACCATCTGCCACCCTGGTACCTGACCTGTCCTCAGCTGTGCAGCTTGATTGCTCCTATAGATCTGTGGCATGTCCAAAATATCATGCCAGACTTGACTGACATACCCTGGGCCAAAGGAATGAATGTATCTACTTCATGGATGGAAGCAGCTTTATCCAGAATGGAATCAGGTATACAGGGGCAGTGGTTAATGGACTTGAACTCTGTTATTTTGGCAACTGCTTTGTTGCTGGGAACTTCAGCCCTGAAAGCTGAACTAAAGGCTCTAACCCAGGCTTTAATACTGACAAAAGGGGCCATATCTAACATCTACACTGACAGCAGATATGCCATGTACATGGGCCCATATACAAAGAGAGGGGATTATTGGCTGCTGAAAGAAAAAATATCAAAAATAAAGAAGAAATACTTGCTTTACCGGAGGCATTATGGCTTCCTTTCAAAATGGCCATACTTCATTGCTCCAGGCATCAGAAAGGGATATCAAAAATAGCTTGAGCGAACAGGCTAGCTGATAAAGCCATAAGGGAGGCCACCCAAGATTCTTCTGCCAACATCCTGGTAGCTTTGCCACCCCTTGTGCTCCCGGCCATCTCCGAATATATTTCTGAAGACAAAATCAGGCAAAATGACAAGGAATTTATAGAAGAGACGGATGGTTGCTGACCTCTGAAGACTGCACCATCCTACCTAAGGAGTCTGCTAAGCAACTCTTCCACCAGATTCATCAAACTTCACACCTGGGTCACTGAAAACTGAAGGAACTGCTGTGAGGGCAACATATAAAATATTTGGCTTAGGACACTTGGCTGGTCAGGTAATATCATACAGTCCCACCTGTCAGGCTGTGAACCCCTTAGGCCCCAATCAAGGAACTGCTCCAGGAACCAAAATCAGAGGGTCAATGACCAGGGGCTAATTGGGAATATACAAAAATAAAACCAGGAATATATGGATACAAGAATTGGCTAGTTTTTATATACACCTTTTCAAGATGGGTATAAGCCTACCCTACCAAGAAGGAGACTGCCAATGCAGTGGAAAAGAAGTGTCTAGAGGACATCATACCCAGGTATAAACCATATAAGCCTACTGTGCTTAGGTCTGACAGTGGACCAGCATTCATCTCTCAGGTAGCTTAATCTCTAGCACAGGTTCTTGAGGCCAACTGGAAATTACTTTGTGCAATATAGACCCCTGAGTTCAGGGCAAGTAGAAAGGATGAATCATTCCCTAAAGAAGGCCTTGACCAAATTAACCCTTGAAACTGGGGGTGACTGGGTGTCCCTCCTACCTTATGCCTTATATAGGGCTAGGAACACTCCCTATACTTCAGGGCTCACTCCTTTGGATCCTATATAGGAGGCCCCCTCCTATGCTGCCTAACCTCCAGTCTGATATCATAGTTGAATATGATCAATATAAGTTTTTTAAATCCCTGAAAGCCCTCCATAGGGTTCAGAAGCAACTCTGACCTGCCACGTACCAGGTTTATGAGTCTGCTCCTTCCCCTGACCCCCATTGCTTTGAACTAGGTGATGAAGTCTGGATTAAGAGACATAACCACAAGACTCTGGAACCTCCTTGGAAAGGACTTCACACCATGTTCTTGACCATAACTATGGCTGTTAAGATGAAAAGGATCAGGACATGGATATACAACTCACACGTTAAGCCTGCCAGGAGAGAGAATTCAGCAGTTAGGTTTCCATCAGAAAAGTCTTCCAGATGAACTGCTATAAGAGTAGTGGAAGGTCACTCCACACTCTTGTCAACCCACTGAAACTGGACCTCAGTACTCCTGATCTTGCTCCCTTATGGCTTATGATCTGCTGCACCAGCCACTAGCCCCTACTAGCCCCTGCTAGCCCCCACTAGCCTCTAAATCTAATCTGGCAGATAGTAAATGCTGCAACCGTGGATGAGGGATGGGACCCCTTGGGTCAAAAGCCCTTTCCTGGTTACAGTTACAACTCTCTCAGGACATGAAGGACCACATGGTCTTGGTCTCTGGCCTTTTATGTCTGCTGGTGCACACTCACAATCAGAGCCAGCAAATCAAATGGGAAGGCCCAGAGTCTGTTTTCTGTAAGGCATGGGAATTTGAGTCTGGGTACTCCAGGGGATGATGCAACAACCTTGTCATCTGTTTCTTTCTTTCTTTCTTTCTTTCTTTCTTTCTTTCTTTCTTTCTTTCTTTCTTTCTTTCTTTCTCTTTTTTTTTTCAAGACAGGGTTTCTCTGTATAGCCCTGGCTGTCCTGGAACTCACTCTGTAGACCAGGCTGGCCTCGAACTCAGAAATCCACCTGCCTCTGCCTCCTGAGTGCTGGGATTAAAGGTGTGCACCACCATGCCCAGCTGTCATCTCTGTTTCTTGTCACCATCATTTCCTCATCAGGACCCACCACCCTTTTGCCCCAGCGAGGTCTCACTTCATCAAACCAACTGTTTCTTGAAACTATTCCACCTCCTGCATTACCTACTCCATTGCCTGGGTCAGGACCCCTGCAATTATTAGAAGCCACTTTCCAGGTTCTTAACTCCTCCCATCCAGACTTAACACAGGACTCTTGGTTATGCTGAAATGCTCAGCCCCCTACTATGAAGGAATGGCTATCCCTGGAGACTATTCACAGACTACAGATGGCACTCAGTGTAGATGGCAGCAACCAGATAGAGGTGAACTGACCCTGCAGTCAATAACAGGACAGGGATTCTGTATTAGAAATAAGGTACCTTTCAGCCTATTCCTACCTCTGCAACTGTACTGTAACCCCTACTATTGTAACATATATGCTTCCTCCATAGAATATTTGGTGGGCTTGTATCTTATGGCTTACTCCATGCATTTATGGCCTGGTTGTAAATATGACTGAGAATGAAGTCAGCTACAGCATACTTATGAATAATAATAATAAACGAATCCTTGGACCGGAGAGAGCAAGTGGGACCGACCGGAGCAAGTGAAGCCAACCAACTGGAGCGAGTGGGGCTGGCCGGAGCGAGCAGGGCTGGCCAGAGCGAGCAGGGCCCACCGGGGTGAGCGGGACAAGACCAGAACAAGCAGGGTTGACCGGAACGAGGAAAAAAAAAAGTACTCTTAAAAAAGAAGATTTAAGCCAGGCGGTGGTGGCGCACGCCTTTAATCCCAGCATTTGGGAGGCAGAGGCAGGTGGATTTCTGAGTTCGAGGCCAGCTTGGTCTACAAAGTGAGTTCCAGGTCAGCCAGGGCTACACAGAGAAACCCTGTCTCGAAAAACAAAAACAAAACAAAACAAAAAAAGATTTATTTTTTATGTATAAGTACACTGTAGCTGCCTTTGGACACATCAGAAGAGGGCATCATATCCCATTACAGATGGTTGTGAACCACCATGTGGTTGCTGGGAACTGAATTCAGGACCCCTGAAAGAGCAGTCAGTGCTCTTAACTGCTGAGCCATCTCTCCAGCCCCCAGAAGTACTCTTATAGAACAGAAGAGTCCCTGACTTGCTATTCCTCCAGCAGGGAGGATTCTGTGCAGCCTTAGGTGAGAAATGTTGTTTCTATGTTGACCTCTCAGGGGTGGTAAAAGAATTCATGGCCTTAGTCACAAAGAGACTAAAAGACAGAAGAATAGAGAATAGTATCAGGATTGGTATGATCCTCTTCAACTGTTCTCCTTGGCTGACCACCCTTGCTCCACCCAGACAGGTCCTCTTATCCTACTGAAGTTGGCCTTGACTTGCAGATATATAAATGCTTAGTTAAGTTTGTTAAAAATGGATTTCCACTGTTCAATTGATGATTCTCAAACAATAATACCAGCCCATAGAAACAACAAACATTCAAGATGGCCCATTATTGAAGTGGGAATTGAGAGAACTGAGACAGACTGACTCCATAATAGATTTCAAATTTGCAGTTAAGGAGTCTAGGCCTTAATCTCTGTTTCCAAAAACAGGGTAAGTCCAGCCAAGTCAGTTACTGGAAAGACCCCAGACTTCAGGCAGCCAATCAGAAACTGCCCAGCCACCAGTAGCTGCCCAACCACCTGGCCTGGGGTAAGGGCAATGGGTCAGCAACAGTTTCCAACCCCACCCAACCTCCAACTCCCCAGCCCCAGCAATAGTGCTGGACTTCTGCAAAATAAAATGAATGCTCTTTGTTTTTGCATACTATTTGAGTTAGGGTTATCATTCTTGGGTGAATCATGGACCCTTACAACAGACAGGTCCAAGGAGCTGGGATCACAGTTTAAAGAGGAAATAAAAAATTTTCCTGTAGGTTCTAGTGATGTGGAAGACAGACAAGTACCATGGTATGCTCAGGGTTAGGCACTTGCACAAAGCATGACAATATGAGTTTGACCCCTGGAACCCACATGGAGGAAACAGAGAACTGGCTTCAGTAAGTTGTCCTCCGATTTCCACACATACACTGTGGCAAACACGTATCACAAATCACTAGCTGCTATCTCATGGGTCTCAGAACTTACAGAATGTTTCTATACATATTAGTGGAATTTATTGTAATGACTTACAGTAGTCCATCGAGTCTAACAATGGGTATCTGTGAATGGGACGTCCAGGTATCTAGCGGTTGCTCAGTCTCACAAGGCTAGTTGTCTAAGCTGGCCTTCTGTAGAAGTAAGCTCTAACAGATGTGCTGGCAAGTAAATCTTCCTTCTTCTAATGTCCTTATGTAGGCCTCCAGCAGAAGGTATGGCTCAGATTAATGGTGTATACCACCATGCCTGGATCTAAAACTTGCTTTGTCCCAGGCTGACCTTGAACTCAGAGATTTGCTTGCCTCAGTCTCCTGGAATTAAAGACATGTACTAGGCCTAATATTTGCATGGCCACTATGCCTCAAGATCTCTATGTCAAGATCCAGGTCAGAAACATGTCTTCTAGCCTCAAGATCTGGATCACAGGTGCGCCCTACATATCTGGACTATAGTTCATTCCAGATGTAATCAAGTTGAGAACCAGGAATAGCCATCACACTGGTATGGTGGCTCATGTAATCATGGTAATAAATGCAGGAGTATCACTGCAAGTTCAAGGCCAGCCTGGGCTACACAATGAGTTTCAGGACAGCCATGGCTATATATAGCAAAACCTTATCTCAAAAAAACAAACAAAAAAAAGCACTGAGTTGTGTATTTTATACACTTGACATATAAATGTCATCTTTTAATTAGGTGAAAAAAGGTTTAAAAAAAAAAAACAAAGAAAAAGAAAACTCTGAAATGTAATGTTTCTGAGAACTTTAGGCCTAAATTGGTTTCCTCAAAGACCTAGTTTCCCACTCAGATAAATCACAAAACTGTCTTCCTAAATGGTATTCTCCAGTTAAAAAAAACAAAAACAAAAACAAAACAAAAAAACAACTCTCAATTTTGACCTCTGTTTACTACCAGAGAAAAGTCCAGATGGGTGTTTTACTGGTAACCAATACTACAATATCACAATAATACTAAGCAGCAATAACTGAAAACCTCACAAAATCCTTAGTATCAGTCCCAGATCTTCAAGTCCAGCCCTTGTGTTCTAGCTGGCTGGCCCAATAGACTCAAAATTAGACAATATCTTATTTCCTAAATTTCTTTTCCTATTTTTATCTCCCATTTTTCCATTTTCCATTTTTGCATGCTTCCATGTGCACAGTGAACACACATGTGTGGTTATCTGCATGTGTGGGTATACATGTAATGTGTGTACATTCATATGAAAGCCCAAGGGGATGTCAGGAATCATCCTAGATCACTCTTTACCTTAATAGTTGAGGCAGGGTCTCTTCTCAATCAAACCCCAAATCTATTGATATGATTAGTCTCATTAGTCAGCTTTCTATGAGGTCCTCCTATTTCTATCTTCCAAGGCTGGAATTACAAATGGGCTGCCACACCCATCTGGCATGTATGTGTGTCCTGGAAACCAAACTCCTGTTCTCTTGATTGTGTAGCCACTGAGCCACTATCTCCCTAGCCTTCTATATCTCCTAATTCTTTTTCTTGTTTGTTTTTCAAGATAGGGTTTCTCTATGTAGCCATGGCTGTCCCAGAACTTGCTCTGTAGACCAGGCTGGCCCAAAACTTACTAGAAATATGCTTGCCTCTGCCCCCAAAGGCATGAGCAACTGCCACCCAGCTATGTGTCTTCTAATTCTTTTTTTTTTTTTTTTTTTTGGTTGTTTTTTGAGACAGGGTTTCTCTGTGTAGCCCTGGCTGTTCTGGAACTCACTCTGTAGACCAGGCTGGCCTCAAACTCAGAAATCCGCCTGCCTCTGCCTCCCGAGTGCTGGGATTAAAAGGCATCTTCTAATTCTTATGTAAATAGTATCACAATTTACTAAGATCCCTTAGTAAGAAATCTATAATATACATGAGCTCCTTAATCTCTCTCCCTTAATCTCACATTCAATGAGATTTCCAAGTGGAACTTGTACCTGGGGCACTGAGCAGGTGTTAGGCATTGTTAAAGAACTTTAAAAACTGTTAAAATCACTACTGGTGTTGTTGATGAGTTCTTCAAGTTCTTATCTTCTGAACATTCTTGTAAATAAGCACATATGGAGGGAGGTAGTGTGTTGACTCAGCATTGTTGAGCTATTGTACTCTCCCTTGCTGCCCCACCTTCCCTGAGCAAAGGGACTGCCAGTCAAACGCCAGATGCTCTCTCTTATTCTAACACCAGCTGTTTTAAACACTCCTCTGACACATTCAGGAAAACGCATGATGATCCAGGGGCTTGCTTTCACTCCTGAAAGTACAAGGCCCACGGAGGACTGTTTCAAAATACCAGATGTTTTGCTATTAGAAACCTCCATGAATTCGAGGTGACTCTGCAGGCAGAGAGGGTGCACTTTCCCTATGGCCTACTAGAAGGAATTCTGTGACTGGTCTAGAAAGAGACACTGCTGACTAGTGCAAACACAAACCCTCATTTGCACAAGATGTTTGCTATGACTATATAAGCAAGCAGGAATGATTGTAACATTATACTCAATAAATGACTTTTCTCAAGTAATTTTTCTCTGCCTTTTCGGCTCAGTTGGAAATAAAAGAAACAGCAGTGAAGCAGTGGCAGAGGCAGCAATAGCAGAACAGCTGGAGCACAGTCAAGAGGCCACAAGTAGCCAAATAAAAGGCAGAACTGAGCAGTGGGTAGGCCAAGCTGCACACACAGGAACACATGCACGTCCATACACCACACACATGGACAGAAACAACAGTAAAAGGAAGTCATCATCTGAACAGTGACAGCTGAAATTATCCCTTTGGTCTTCACATGTGCACACAAAAAAACAAGACACAGAAATTTCTACCACTGTAACAGTTTCCATTCCAGGTCAGGTGTTTCGCTCAGTAATCCTGGTGAGCATGACCTGACAGCATCTGCAATGCAAAGCCGCACGTTGTGGGTCACCACGCTGCCCTGAAGCTGGGTAATCCATGCACTGATCAAAACACCTTGTGTTAAGGAGACACTTGATTTTGTATTAACTTTAGTTGACACATGTTTAGAAATCTTTTGTCAAATCTTCATAACCCCACATTCTTCACTTGTCTGAAACAAGTGGCTTATCTCTCCTTTACCTTAGCTGGAAACAGGCAGCTTGGGTTCTAAGGAATTCTTTTTTCTCTTGCACCCAATGCCCATTTTCAGTAAGTCTGTCTCTTCAACTAACATATACTTTGCAATCTTTCTTAATCTAAGACTTGTTTTTGGCTTTGTGGTCTCAAATACCTCCTTGTTTGTTTGTTTGTTTGTTTGTTTTTAAAACTACCCCATCTTTAACGACCTGTAACTCAAATCTCCAGCCTTCCACGTATTGGGATTACAGGTCTGTGCCACCATGGCCAGTTTTTTAATTAATTAATTAATTAATTAATTAATTAATTTTGGTTTTTCGAGACAGGGTTTCTCTGTGTAGCCCTGGATGTCCTGGGAATTACTTTTTATTTCATGTGCATCAGTGTTTTGCCTGCATATGTATGTCTGTGTGAGGCTGTCAGAGTTTGGAGTTACAGACAGTTGTAAGCTGCCAATATGGGTGCTAGGATTTGAATCCTGGTCCTCTGGCAAAGCAGCTAGTGTTCTGAGCCACTGAGCCGTCTCTCCAGCCTGCTCTTTTCTTTTTCTTTTTTTTTTTTTTTTAAAGATTTATTTATTTATTATATGTAAGTATACTATAGCCCTCTTCAGACACTCCAGAAGAGGGCGTCAGATCTCATTACAGATGGTTGTAAGCCACCATGTGGTTGCTGGGAATTGAACTCAGGACCTTTGGAAGAGCAGTCAATGCTCTTAACCTCTGAGCCATCTCTCCAGCCCCCTCTTTTTTATTTTCTTAAGATTTACTTATTTTTAATTTTAATTTATTTTTACTTACTTTTACTTTATGTGTATGAGTGTTTTGCCCACATGTAAGTATACTACATGGTGCAGTGCATGTAGAGGCCAAAAGACTGTGTGGGAGAGCCTCTGGAGCAGGAGTTAGTCAGCTATAAGCTGCCATGGTGCTGGAACTCTCCTAGAGTACTGCTTGTACTCTCCTAGAACAGTAAGTGGTCCTAACTGCTGAGTGACCTCTCTAGGCCCCTGCCTGCTCTTACTGCCCAAATTTTTAAGAGTAAACTACAATCTGTATTTCCATTTCTCACTTGTAACATGATTTTTTAATTTTTGAAATTTGCAATGAAGATTGATTGATTGCCTGATTAACTGGTTTCTATAAAGTTAGGCAAGTGCTCACTCACTTAGCTACACCCCAGATCTTATATACATGGTTTTAAATATCGAATAATATCTCCTCAATTCTTATTTCCCTTCCTATTCTATCCCCCCAATCTGAGTCATTTTTCTTTATATCAATATTTACCTCAAACAGTGTTATTAGAAAGCAAATAACACATACAGCTGAATCACATGGAATGGTATAACTCAATTTTCTTTCTTGTAAAGTTTTTTCCCCCTTAGAAGCAGCAAAGTAAGCTTGCACACTGCCACAGTTACCACACGAAAGCTACACGTCATTCTAAATTCTGCTTGGGGGTACTCTGTTGTTTTTCTAAAATCTTCTGCAATTTCCTATTATGTTTACTTTTCTTAAAACGCAAACCACTAAGTACATCTCTCTTTACTTACCGGCTGCGTGTACAGGGAAGGCCCTGCAGTCAAGCAGCAGCTCCTTCAGCTGCCAGGCTTTCCCTCTATGGTCTTTTGTGGGGGGGAGAGTGGGGTTCGAGACAGGGTTTCTCTGTAGCCCTGGAACTCACTCTGTAGACCAGGCTGGCCTCGAACTCAGAAATCCACCTGTCTCTGCCTCCCAAGTGCTGGGATTAAAGGCCTGCACCACCACTGCCAGGCTTCCTCTATGTTCTTGACAATTTCCTCCCTCTGATTTCTCCTCCAACAAGTCCCATTATTTAATGTTCAGTCCTGGGGTTGATCCACTAACTTTTTTTTTTTAACTTATCCATGTCCCTCTCACCACTATTTTTCACCTTACTTTCTGAGGATTCTCTCAACTTTATCTCCCAACACTTACAACAAATGAATGTTTTTTACATGGTTCTGAAGAAGGAACCCAGAATCTGAAACACACTAGGTAGGTACTCTAGGACTATAGTATGACATCCTTGCCCTCACAACCATTAACTGAACACACTGGCACTAAGCCCACTGCTGTGTAACCAGCATACTCTATCATTTCAAAAGAAGTGTGTCACCTGAAATCCAGTGGTACTTAAGAACGAATCCTTATTCCCCACTCTTGGTCGCTGAGCTTTGTGTCTCTATGACATGACAACTCCAAGTAAGTGAGATGATACACTTCTTTTTGTAAATGCTTATTTCACTTAGCATAATATTATCAAGCTCATCTATGTTGTAGCACGTATCCAGATTTTCTTCCTTTTTGAGGATGAAACATGTTCCATACACACACACACACACACACACACACACACACATACATACATACACACATACACACACACACACACACACATATATATACATACATACATATGTACATAAAAATATGCCACATTTTTATCCATTCACCCATTAAGAAACATTTTGATTGCTTTCCTCCTTTTATATCTTGTGAACGATACTTTTACCAACACAAGTAGACAAATATTTGTATCCCTGCTTTCACCTTTCAATAAATTTATAACGATTACTGTGTGTATATGTGTATGTACTCACTTGCATGTTTGAGTTTATACGTGTGTGTGTGCGCACGTGTGGCATGTATATGCATACCATAGTGTATATGTAGAGCTCAGAGGCAACTCTGCAGAGTCAGTTCTCTGTTTCTCTGTATATGGGTTGCCAGGCATGGTGGAAGCACCTTTACACCACTGAGCCATCTTGCAGGCTCCCCAATAAATTTTTATTGCTTTTGTTATTCGCTAATCTCTACCAACATTGAACAGAGTAGCCACCAATACCCTTTTGAAATTCTTTTCTGCCATGTGCTCTCATATAGATTTCTATTTTATTTCCTTTTGTCTCCCTCACCCAATATTGGGGTCTGTGGATTTATTACTTAGACTCAGAATGCTTTTTTCCAATATTGTTACATGAAAACTTTCTTTCCATCATTTAGACACCCGCTTGGATACTATCTCTTTGAGCAGAGCTTCCCTGAAGCACCTTCCATCTTCAGTCACTCCCTTGAGTAACACAGACCACTCCAGAAGGAACTCTTATTTGTTCATGTGTTTTTCTGTTTGGCTCTGCATCAACAATGCAAATTACTGAGTCAGACACTCTGAATGTCTTCTTCACTGTAAGCCTGGCACAAATAAAATATCTGATAAAGCTAAAGGGATGAATACAGCTTCTTGTTTCCCTGTTCCCTAAGCATGCATTTCTCCCAGCATCTGTCCCTGAACTTCTCTCTCCACATTCTGCCACAGCAATTTACTATAATCTCACAAGTTCATCTATTACATTTGGGTGATTTCAAATTCTGTCCTGCATCCTGACATTCAGTCAGGTATCTTATACAGGAAACAACATTCATTCTCTTCATTTCCAAACCTGATTTTCCAATGGATTCTCCTGCTACTTGAAGGGTTAGGTTCAGTGCTATGGGCACAGGCTTTAAGACTCTCAAGCTGCAAGGAAGTTAGTCTTCTCCTGACAGCCTTCAGATAAAGATGTAGAACTCTCAGTTCCTCCTGCACCATGCCTGCCTGGATGCTGCCATGCTCCTGCCTTGATGATAATGGACCGACCCTCTGAACCTGTAAGCCAGCTCCAATTAAATGTTCTTATAAGAGTTGCCAGGCTGATGAGATGGCTCAGTGGTTAAGAGCACTAACTGCTCTTCCAGAGGTCCTGAGTTCAAATTTCAGCAACCACATGGTGGCTCACAACCATCTGCAACAAGATCTGATGCCCTTTTCTGGAGTGTCTGAAGACAGCTACAGTGTACTTACATATAACAAATAGATAAATCTTTAAAAAGAAAAAAAGAGTTGCCTTGGTCATTGTGTCTGTTCATAGCAGTAAAATCCTAACTAAGACACACCTATATCACATTTGTGTCTGAGATTGTCTGTGGTAGATTGTCTTGACTGTTAACCAATGTCCACTGTGGGTAGTAGCAATCACTAGGCAGGAGGCCCTAAAAGAAAGCTGGCTAAGCATAAACTTCCCTGTCAGACAGTAAGCAGCATCCTGCATGGTTCCTGTTCCACTTTGCCTTTGAAGTGAGTTCCTTAGTGAGAAGCAATGCTATAAGGAATAGCAAGCAGGCCTTCTTTCAAGATCCTGCCTTGACTTCCCTCAATGATGGAAAATGAATTGGAATTGTAAGCCAGGACCATGAAAAGAGAAGATCAACCAAACTGAACTACAGAAATAACATTAGTAACACCAGCTACAACAAATCCTTCCTCTTTTCTATTACCTCTCACCATCCAAGCATCCTCCTTTCCATACTTGCCTCAGCCACTCCCATCCCACTACTAAACATGTTTCTGTGAGACCCACCATTACCACCTGATTTCAAGAGCCATGAAACCTTGTTATAATTTGCTAATGCCTCGCTGAGGCAGGACTGTAAATTCAGGGCCTGCCTGGGTAACTGTGAGACTGACTCAAAATAGAAAAGTAGGAAGAAGTCTGGTAACATGACTCAGTGATACAATAGTTGTTTGGAAGCATGAGGTCCAGGCTCCCGATCTCTAGTATAAAAAATGGAAGAAAATATGATTTAGACAAAAGTAGGCAGGAAGTTGAAAATGATTATCACAATTCATTCTTTATTAAAAAAAAAACAAAAACAGAAAGGAGGAGCCAGACTTTAATCCCAGCTGCACCCAGGAAGCAGACACAGGTGTTCAAAGCCAGCCTGGTCTACATAGTGGATTTTGGGCCAGCCAAGGATATATAATGAAGTCTTTTCTTAAAAATAAATAGCCATGCAGTGGTGGCACACCCCTTTAGTCCCAGCACTTGGGAAGCAGGTGGATCTTTGTGAGTTTGAGGACAGCCTGGTCTACAGAGTGAGTTCCAGGACGTCCAGGGCTATGTAGAGAAACCCTGCATCGAAAAACCAAATAAATAAATAAAACAAAAAAATAAACGAAGAAGAGGGAAGGGGAGGGGAGAGGAGGGGAGGGAGCAGAGGGGAGAACAGAGAAAAAGAAATACAGGCTGGTAAGATGGCTCAGCTAGTAAAGGAATTTTCCACCTAGCCTGATGACCTGAGTTCCATCCCTGGAACCTGCATGATTAAAGGAGAAAGAGGACTCTGTCAAGTTGTCCTCTGACCTCCACAAATATGCTTTTGGGGCATGGGGGGAGCAGTACACACGTTCACACACATCAGGAGACTACCCCAGAAAGGTGGTGGGCTCCCTTCCTCATGCCTCCCACTAGAACCTACACTTAAAGCTCAAGACCCAAAGGAAAGGCAGGGTCAGGTTGGCTCTGTTATTCTTCCTCCCTCCCTGATTTTTCTGGAACAGAGTCTGACTGTGTTACCCAGGCTGACCTTGAATTTATAATTCTCCTGTCTCAGCCTGAGTGCTATGGTTATGTGCTACCATGTGGGACTCAGATTCTCTTTCTTTGGAAACCTCAAGGTCATACAAATATTTTAGTCTATCTCCTCCAACAAGACTAATCAAAGAAAACTAGAAAGTAAAATGAGGATTTCATTTCTCTTTCCATAATCTGGGAACTCTGCAGTCTAAAATAACCCAGCCTCTTGACGCCATCTTGTTCATTCCGGCATCTAGCATTCTACTTGCTGTGTAGGAGATTAAAGACAGCCTTGAGTATTTTGCCAAACTTCTCACTGACAGGTAGTAATGTTGCCTTTGCCCTTTAAATCTGGAGTCCTTCTTGGTTTAAGCTGACAGAACATGGAGGACTTCTGAGGCTGGGCCTTAAGATATCTGTGGCTTCTGCATTCTTGGAACATACCCTGGTGGATCCCAGCCATCTTAAGGCAAATAGAAAGGTCACATGGAGATGCACCTCAATGCTTAGTCAACAGCCTCAAGCTGAGCTCCCAGCTGGCAGCCGACACTGGCTGCCAGCCATGGGTTGAGTTGTTCTGGACATTTCTGGACAACTGGGCATCCAGCTGATTGCAGAACCAGCCAATACAATATTGGAGAAAAAGAACTGCCCTACTGAGCTCAGCCAACTACCACCAAGTCATTAACAACAGCACAAGCCTGGTGTGGGAACTTAATATATGTTAAAAACAAAAAAACAAAAAAAACCTGCATTTTTTTTTAGAGCAAATTAAGAGTTACAAGAAAATTGCAAAGATGGGGCTTTTCTAAACATACCCTGAACCCAGTCTATGCTCAATATTACCCTGGTCCTAACCTGGCCCATTTGTCACAATTAAAGAACCATAATGACACATTATCATTTACTGAAGTGTGTATTCCACTGAGATCTCATTAGTGTTTACACATGTCCCTGGATCCCACTTAGGCTAGCACACTGCATGCAGTCATTATGTCTCCTTGGGCTCCTCTTCCCTGTTTCTCAGACCTTTTCATTTTCCTTGATAACTGCAGTCAGGAATTTTGTAGAACGCCCTCACAATGGGATCACTGCTGTATTTTTCTGAGTAGAGTAGGACAGTGGGCTTAAGAAAGAAGTGCTACTACACACTACATCAAGGGCACATACTGGAAACATGGCAGCACAGATAATGTTGAACTTGATCCTCTGGCTGACCCTTGCCAGGTTTCTCCACTATGTGAAGTCATGATAAAGGAATGGGAAGTTACTAGATGCACCCTTCAGAGTGGAGTATCCACACAGGTCCTTCTACTTATCACACTGCTCAGCCTCTACCCACTTCCACACAATCGGGTAAATCAGAAACCTAATATTCTTCCTTCAAAGCTCAGTCCACACATTCCCTCTTCACTGTGAAGCTTCCTCTAAGGAAGAATGGAATGCTTTAATACACATTTAATGACAGTACCACAGACCACGTCTGACTCTCAGGTAGACTGAAGTCCCCAGTGTGCAAACACTATGCCTCACTTGCTACACCTATAGCTAGGATACCGTGAATCCTAAGTACCCAATAAGTGCTTGTAAACCTAATTAATTAGATGTCTTTAGAAGTAAACCATTTTTGATAATATCTCAATAAAAGAAAGAGAGGATAGCACCAATCAGCTAAGGTCTATAATATGTCAGTAAATGTACAACAGTGCCAATCCTCTCTGTTAATACACAATTCCACTCTGTTGTAGCTAGGCAAGGACCAGAAAAAAAGATCATTACATTCAATGAGTGAGAGCCACTGTGACAGATAAAATGTATTTCAGGTCAACAGCCACATAAATGTCAAATGAAGTAGGTCACATGAGCCTCTAAGGGAATGAGGAATCAAGTGCAAACCTTCTACCTTCAGGATCTGCCAATAAAACCTTACAGTATATAATTCTCATACTTAACCTCTGCAAGTGTGGAACAAAGACTGACTCGTGGAGACTGTGTTGGATGTATTCAGTGTTCTTTCATATATACAGTGGGGAAATTAACTAAGAAATGGTCCTTGGTAAAAATATAAGGAATAGCACTGTGCCTCTGAAAGAAATATTTAGGGGACTTCTAGAGTTTTGCAATGACAACTCTGTTGATGTGTATACCTTTAGTATTTATAATATGTACTTTCACTACAACTAAATACACTAAAATTCTGAGACTCACTGGCCATATGAAATTGCATTCCAGTGACCATTCAGGGTAAAGCTAGGCAACAGTCCTAAACTAATGTGAAACTAACATTCTTGTTTCCACTTAAAACACTAGCACACCAATCACCAAAAGAAAAGAAAACAAAAATCACAATATAATAAACAACTCTGTGTCAGCACCTGGACAGTTCCTGGCACACAACAATGATCAATAAATATTTGCTGAATTAATAGAGAGAGAAGAAGAATAAAGAAAAAGGCAAAAGTAAAACTAAGCAAGGAACCCAAGCATGGTAGTACTCTGGAGGCAGAGGCAGGTGGATCTCTGAGTTCAAGGCCAGCCTGGTCAACGGACAGTTCCTGGACAGTCAGGGATATACAGAGAAACCCTGTCTCAAAAACCAAACGGGAAAAGAAGGGTAATGATAGAGTGAATGAGACAAATCAAATGTGCTTTTTGTGTAAAGATGACTTGAGTCGAAGCACCAGGAACCCATAAAAGAGTGGACTAACAGGTATAATGTGTGGTATGTGTGTCCACACACATCATCAATAATAAGAATAATTTTAAAAATCAAAAAGTAGTAAGAAAGCAACAATGGAAAGTACACATTTATATAATTTTAGAATCATCTGTGATTTACCTACTGTGGATTTTGGAAGTTACTGCTTACTTCATCTCTTTCTGGCAGAAAAAAAAAATCAGAATCTACAGTTCCCAACTGGACAAACACATACTCTCTAATCCTCTCTGAATGTGAGCAACTCTCTCCAGGAAAAAGCATAGAGATTCCCTTCATGAGGAACATCATGCTCCAAGAAGCTGTCCTTCCTCAGGGCACCCTGAGGCATTTTTGTTTTCTATTTAACATTCGCTTGGTATCTTGTAAATGTACTAACCAGCATACTTGTTTTTAATATCCTTAATATCTGCTCCACAGTTTCAACTCTAAACCTTTCTCTTCAAGAAGAAATCTTGTTATTCATGTTCTCAATTATTCAGCCCACTCTCTAGATCAGTAATTCCATCTTTAAGACAATACAAAGAAAAGCTGAACTCACTCTCTTTTCCTCTATCTTCCTCCCTGACCCTTAGGAACAGAAACTGGCCTGAGCTCAGATCCCACGGCTCACTGGTTCCAGGCTTCTATCAACCTTGTAAATCTGCAGCCCATTTTATAGTTCTACTCCGATCCTTCCACTCATTCTTTTCTTCTTTTCTCAAGCAACCATGGCCTTCTTTAAAAAATTATAAATATATATCAATTTGTAGGGTGCTTGCCCAGCATAAAGGAAGCTCTCAGTTTGATCTTCAGTATCACAGAAACCAAATGTATCTATAATTCCAGCACTTCACTGGTTTGGAGAAAGAAGAACTCTGTGTGTGTGTGTGTGTGTGTGTGTGTGTGTGTGTGTGTGTGTGTCCCTTGTATTTGCATGGCAAGGACTTTGCCAACTGAGCCATCTCCCTCTTTCTGGAAACTCCCCTGTTGACTTGTGATGTAAAAGGACCTCAAGCCCTCCTAAGGTGAAATCAGTTAACTTTAAAACACACTTCAAATCTGTCTTTCCTTTGTCTCCAGCACTATCACAGGAACGTGGGCTTCCCTCTCACCTGACAGCTACAACTTAGGGTTTTCCAATCCCTCTCCTACCTCTCTCCAGCAGTCTCCAGATGGTAAAGCTGATCGCTCACTCATTTATTTTGTTCTTCCCAGAGGAAACAGCTGTAAATGGCTGCCCAGTCCAGAGGACAGGTCCACACGTGGTCTTGAGGAGCACAGGCTCTACGCCCTTTTCTAATCTGCTATCACACTGGGCCACCTGGGCACCTGACATTCCTGGAATAGGCAGGGACTGTAGCCCTTCCTTCCATCTAGAACACTGCTTTCCTCACTTTTCATGTGGCTGGCCTCCTGGTCCTTTAGCTAGCATCCATCTCAGAGGCCGTCCTCCACCGTCCCAGCTCTTCTTCCTAGTTGCTTTTTAATCTATATATTATTTTCTGTTCTTCATAGTACTCACAGTGGTTTATAATTAGTACCTTTATATTTATTTGTCTCTCTTTAAAATGTGACCATCCTGAGAATAACTACTCTCTGTTATATTACCTTATAACATACAATTAAGAATTACTTATTGACGACTAGAAAGATGTCTCAGTCACTAGGAGCACTCACTGCTCTTGCAGAGAACTCAGAATTGGTTCCTAGCACTGACACTGTGGTTCACAACCATCCCTAGTTCCAGAGGGGTTCCACACTCTCTCCTGACATGTTTATGTTCCATGTACACTAGGGGGGCACATATACACATGCAGGCAAAATATTAAAAAGTTATTATTAAAAAAGGAAATAGACTTAGCTCAAAACCACATTTTACAGAGTATATTCCACTTATCCTCCAAGCCTTCTATTCACAGATATCCAAAATTAAGATAGTACTGTGATAAAGTTTTACATTAACAAAAATCATTACAAGATTTTATATAAAAAAATCAAGACAGGGAGATAATTTTTTTTAATTAAAAAGACTGATGACAATGAAGTTAAAGTCCATTTTCTCTTTTTATTAATTTAAGGCAAGGACTTGCTACGTAGGCCTGAATGAATTGCTATTCATTTGATAGCCCAGGCTGGCCTCAAATTCAAGGCAATTCTCCTGTCTCAGTGTCTCAAGTAGATTAAAAGCATGTGCTGTTGTGACTATCTGTGTTCTCTCATTTTTAGTCTGATTTTGAACTACTATGTCATTAAGTAACTAAAAACCAAGAAAGCCAATGTTTCCTTCCATCGCACAAAACAAAATTTGCATTATATATATTCTGGTTTGTTTCAAACATATGCAATTTTCATAGTATAATTTACATTACAATGCTAGTATTCTAAGAATGAATCACAACCATTACTCGGCCTCTTAGGAGGCTGGGGCTTTAGGACCATGAACTCAAGACTTGCTAGGCTGCCAAGTAAGTCCATGGACAGCCTAGGCAACTTAGCCAGAGCCTGACTCAAAATAAAAATGTAAAAAGGAATAAGAGTATAGCTCAGAGGTAGAGAACTTATCTAGCGTAAGCTAGGTCTTGGGTTTAATCCATGGACACACACACGCACACACACACACTTCAGTAAAACTTACTTTTAAGTTATCATGTAACATGATGAAGAAGAAAACTGAGAAGAAAGATCTCATCCGTCTAGTTCCTAAATGTACCTACACCAAGAACACGCACTCAGTCCATCCAGCGCCTCTGCTGCTCAGCGTCTACTCCAGCTGTTGCTCTGCTGAGCAGTGTACTGACCTGGGAGCTGCTTTCTTCCTCTACTTCTCCCTCATTGGTGTGCATGGGAACAGACTCTGTGCAAAACTCTGCAGATGCACACAAACACTGCCTGGGAAGTAAAAAGAGAAAACACGGGTAAGAACTTCAAGGCAAAAGTTTGCTTTTTCAAATACTTAGATGAGAATCTGTCATGGATATCCTGGATGAAGCAATGACTAACTAGGTGGACCTCTCAGGATGTATGTATGTGTATGTATGGTAAGGCATCTGAGAAGAGGAAAAAGAGGGAGAGCTGGAACAGGAAACTTGCCCATCTTAGAGGACAGCTGGAAAGGTTCAAGACACTGGGGTATTAAATAGTTTTACACTTCTAGACCCATTTGTTTGCTTTTGGCAAAGGTGATAATGGAACTCTTCAGTGACTCTTACAGTAGACACCTGCCAAAAAGGGTGCCACAGTGAGTTTCCCTTGGAATTGACTGCATTTCTTGGATTATAACTATGTTTAACATCCTTGGCTTTTGTTTTTTTGTTTGTTTTTTGTTTTTCGAGACAGGGTTTCTCTGTATATCCCTGGCTGTCCTGGAACTCACTTTGTAGACCAGGCTGGCCTCAAACTCAGAAATCTGCCTGCCTCTGCCACCCAAGTGCTGGGATTAAAGGCGTGCGCCACCAAGCCCGACCATCCTTGGCTTTTGTAACTGGTTGTTTGAATAGGTATGGTCCCCATAGACTCATGTATTTGAATGCCTGGCCCATAGGGAATGGCACTATTAGAAGATGTGGCCTTGTTAGAGGAAATATGTCACTGTGGAGGTGGGGCTTTGAGGACTTAAATGCTCCAGCTCACCCAGAGTGAAACATGTCCAGTCTTCTCACTGTCTTCAGATCAAAACAGAACCCTGGCTCCTCCAGCATCATGTCTGCCTATGTGCTACCAGACTTCCTGCCATGATGATAATGAACTGAACCTCTCAACTGTAACCCAGCCCCAATTAAATGTTTTCTTTTATAAGAGATGCCTTGGTCATAGTATCTCTTCACAGCAATAAAACCAAAACAAAGACAGTAACTGAGGTACTTTAATTACGAAGTATACTTTTTAAGGAAAATATGCCTAAGAAACTAAATGTCATCTCATTTATTTCATACAAATTGACTTTTTATAGACTAATACAATAAATGTAGCAATGTCTCCTCTAATAATAAGAGCTGAGACCAGTGACACTGCTTCCAAGCCTGACACCTAAGATCAATTCTTGGAACCCACACAATGGAAGGACAATTCTCCAAAATTGTGCTCTGACCTCCATACACATATCATGTAGTATGTGCACAAAATCAACAAATGTGAAAAAATATTTAAAAGAGTATGCACCAAGAAATCTATTAAAATGTCATATATTAAGAAGGCTGGGGGTGCCAGGTATGGTGGCGCACATCTTTAATCCTAGCACTTAGAAAGTAAAGACAGGAGAATTTTGGCTTGCATGGTGACTTCCAGGCCAGCCAGGGCTATATAGAGAGCACTTGTCTGATATACACAATTTGCCCTGGGTTCTATGACTAGAATTGAAAAAACAAAACAAAAAAATAGTGCTAAATTTTAAAACCTATAATTTTTAACAAAGCTTTATCTATTTTTATGCACATGAGTGTTTTGCCTGCATGCATGTCTGTATATACATGTGCCTAGTGCCTTCGGAGCTCAGAGGGTATCAGCTCCTCTGGACTAGAGCTATTTATGAACGATATAAGCGGCTATGCATACACTAGGAACGGAACCCAGGCTCTGTAAGAGCAGTAAGTGCTCTTAACTACTGAATCATGGCTCAAGCCCCTCAAAGCTAAGTTTTTAAAGTTTCCTTGGTACTTTTTTTTTTTCCCTTGTTCTGGTCAACCCCCGCTCGCTCCGCTCGACCCCGCTGGCTCCCGCTGGCTCCGGCCAGGCCAGCCCCACTAGCTCCAGCCGCCCCCGTACGGCTCCCGCTTGTTCCAGCCAGCCCCACTCGCTCCAGTCGGCCCAGCTCGCTCCGGTTGGCCCTGCTTGCTCCGGCCGTCCCCGTTCAGCCCCACTCGCTCTGGCCCCGCTAGCTCTGGCCATCCCCGCTTGCTTTGGCCGTCCTCCTTGGTACTTTTTATTCTTGCAATTTTCCTCAAAACTCTCTCATTCATCCTGGCCCTATTCCTTCTGTTTGTCTTTCTTTTTAAACCTAGATTTCCCCAAAGAGAGAATATATGCATTATCTGTCTTAAAAATCTAGCTTATATTTTAATACCTTCAAATATGTTATTATTTAAAAATAGTCAAACCAACTGAAAGGAATTACTCTGAGTGACCATCACAGTGGACACATTGACCACACAGTGACCACTATAACTGAGGAGCACAGTGAATACAATCCACTACCACAGCAACCACAGCAATGACTACTACGGCTGCCCACATCAATGATCGACACAGTGACCATCACAGTGAGCACCACAACTAACCATCAGGGAGCACTAAGACTATCACAGAGAGCAATACAAGTGACTACCACAGTAATGACAGTGACCACTGCAGTTGATGGCACCAACGGTCACCACAATGACTACCTGACTAACCACAGTAATCACAATAGTACTATCATGGCTGTTTTAGTTAGGGCTTTATTGCTGTGAAGAGACACCATGACCACGGCAACTCTTAGAAAAACTTTTAACTGGGGCTGGCTTACAGTTCAGAGGTTTAGTTCATTATCATCATGGCGGGAAGGATGGCAGAGTGGAGGCAGACATGATGCTGGGAAGTGTCTGAGAGTTCTATAACAGGATCCATAGGCAGAAAGAAGAGACAGTGAGCTACTAGGCCAAGCTTGAGCTTCTGAAATCTCAACATCCATCCCCCAGTGACCCATTTTCTCCAACAAGGCCATACTTACTCCAACAAGACCACATCTCCAGTAATGCTACTCTCATGAGTCGATGGAGGCCATTTCCATTCAAACCACCTGAACATCACAGCTAACACTACAAGTGACCACCACAGGGAACACTACAACTGAGTACCACAGTGGACACTACAAGTGATCACCCCCACAGTGCCCATGACTGTTACCATTACGGATGACCATCACAGTGGACAGTACAACTGGCCAGTAGAGGGACCACTATGTAACAGCTAAAAAGATGCTCATAATGCATGCTTTTGTGCAAAGAAACTCGTTAGGAATGTACTCAGGCCTGGAGATCTGCTCTGGTGCAGGCCTCTCTATAGCCAAGCCATAAAACCTGAGGCCAAGAAGGGACTTCTACATTTCCACAGGTTATGTGGCAAAGGGTATCAAAATATCTACTGTGATCACTAATACAGTTTTTAAGAAACAAATGTATATTTATATACCGAGAAAAGTAAAATTGGCATAGTTGCATTTATAAATCTCTGTTCACTCAGGCCCAGATGAACAAACATTGTTCAACCTCTCTGTGCTCACAAGTGAGATAAGCTTCTTGGGGTTGATCATGTCCCATCACTTTTTACGGCAATTATGCATAAATAGAATTGTTCTTTCTATGAAAATTAAGTTGGTGGGGCGGGATATAGATCAGTTGGTACAGTGCTTGCTTAGCATTTTTGAGACCCTGAGTTTGATTCCCCAGTACATTATAAAATTAGATGTGGTATGCACATCTATAATCCAAGCAATTGAAAGACGGAGGCAGGAGGATGTTTTACATTTAAAGCCAAACTAGGAGACAGAGTGAGGCCCTGCCTCAAAAGCAAAACAGAAAAGAGAGAAACCCCCCCTTGACAAATTGGAAATATTTAATAATCTGTCCAGACAGACGTGATTCCCATGCAAAGTGTCCCCCTCTTGGCTGAAGTGCAGATCACATTCATAGACCATGTCTCACTACTGGCACACCTCAGAGCTTCTTCCTGCTCCCAGGCCTCGGTGCTCACTGCTACTTCCCTTCAGCTCTAGGTCCCTGCTTCTTCCCCAAAGACTCTATCTCTGGCCTCTCTTTTAAAAAGCATTTAACATGTATGGTATTTTGCTTCTGTATGTCTGTGCACCGCTTCTGTTACAAGCTTGGTTTTAGAGAGGGACAAAGTGTTTTCTTGTACATTAACGAAAGCTGTATACTAGCTTTTAGCTACTGAGCCTTATACACTATAGGCCACCCAGCATTTTGACCTCAGCAGTGACTGTAGTTATGGCAACTTTGTCGTTAGGTAAGTGGCTGTTTCTATAGAGACAAGGCTGCATGTATTAGGCTCAGAAGCCTTTAGTAAAAGCTTAGGGGTTTGCAGGTCTCACTAAGAATAAGCCACAGCTTGTTACAGCGGTTGGTGGTACTGAAAGCTCATGTATACTTAATGTCAGCTGTGCAGGTAGCCTCATATACACTGACCACTCTGGCCTAGCAAGCAAATGCCAGCTGTGCTGGCCTCAGCAAAGAGAACAGGGCTTTAGCAGGCTTGGGTGGCTGCGCGTACTGAGATTGCTGCTTGACCTTGAATTCTGCCTGCCCAGCTTTTCCTAAGCCGGCATGGCTGAAGCAAAGACTAGACAGTAGAGAAGAGACTCCTTCACTTCGGCCTTTTAGACATCAGAAAGTGGGACAATTATTAGCTGTCTATAAGCTACAAGGCAGCTAAATTTCAAACAGCACATGTATTACAAAGCAAGTGAAGGTCTATGTTTAAATTGTTTGTGCTACAAATATGTAGGTGTTTCAAAGAGAAAATGAAAATTAGGAGGTTTCTGACTGTACCTAGTGAGAGAAAGGACCTGGCAGACCTAGACCTTCTTACTGGTTATGACTAGTACACTGAAAGACAAAAGGGCATGCTACAGAAAGAAAGAAAGGCCTTCCCCCAAAACTCTTGATGTTTCCTTCCTCACAATATAGTGTTTTAATATTAGGGATGTTTTAATATTAGGGATGTAAATCCCTGACAGGGTAAAGGGCTTATCTGATTAGTGTATCTATAAGAAACTCAACCTGGACTCTCACACAATTCAGCCCCTCTGCTGCGCCTTTTTCTCTCTGAGACCCATTCTGCTCTGCTCCCCACTCCTCTAAGAGGAGACTTACCTCAGATGAGGGCTGCCAGCTCAATATACTTGTTAGGTCCTAGAGTTCATAATAAAAGGCTCCCTGCCCTCAGATATAAGCCAGCTCTCTAGAGCCAAATGTATTGATAATGGAAGGAAAGCTTTGATCCCTGCTTGTCTCATCCTTTATCCTATGCCTGTTAGTTCAGGACTTGGTCGGGAGAGTATTATTTATTGGGTTCTCTTCCCCACAGTCCTTTACCTTGGAATTAGTAGCAAACCTTTTCTTCCCAAACTCTTCACTAACCTTGTTTCTTTCCACATATGTCATCTTCCGCAAGTCACTCAGGCAAGCTTCTCTATTCTTTCCACATAGCATACTAGTATCTCGCTGCACATTCCCAGGCCACACCTGCTATAGTTTAGATCTTACATGGTGGCAATAAAGTAAGAAGCCCATCCCCAGAGACTGACCTGGAAGGTGTTCAGGCCTATACATCTCTGGGTCTTTGAGAACATGCTCTTAGAGTGGAATGAAGGTTGCTGGTTTCTTCCTTCTTTTACTAACACAGGTAAACAGTTTTGTCCTATTGCCACAATATACTGCCGTACTCAGAAGCTGTGGGCTTACACCTAGGAAACCCTGAGTCAAAACAAATCATTTTCTTCATGACCTTGTGTATTTGTATGGTGGCAGACAGCTAACAATACCCCATGAGAACCCCTGCATTTATCCATATCCTTTCCTTTTTCTATCCACTTGATTTTATTTCTAAGACTCATCCCTAATTTTCCCAGTGGTGTGCCTGTGTACTGTGAGCCATGGGTAACCTGTTTCCCTCCTTGCCCTTATTCTCTCTCAACTTTTGTTGTTCCTGTGGAATTAATCGTAGCAGTTTTAAACGTGTCTCCTTTAGTCCAGTGTAGTAGCACACTCCTTTAATCACAGTTATCAGGAGGCAGAGGCAGACAAATGTCTGTAAGTTCCAGGCCAGCCTGGTCTACATAGCTAGCTCCAGGGCATCTAGGGCTACACAGAATGAGACCATGCCTCAAAACCAAAACCCAAACCAACCAAAGAAAAAAACCAAGTGTTTCCTTTTCAGTCTTGACAGGCTAGGGGTGCAGCTCAAAAGTAAAGCTTGTGCTGAGCACTCACTCACTCAATCCCCAAAGCCAGACAAACCCTGCCCCTGAAAACCTGCACGCTGGGCTGGACAGATGGCTCAGTGCTTAGGGGTGCATATTTCTCTAGCAGAGAACCCAACTCTGATTCCCATCACCAGAACTGGGTAGCTGACAGCCACCTGTAACTCCAGCTGCAGGCGACCCTACACCTCTGGCTACTGGGGTGTATTCACATACATATACCCCACACACTGGCACACAAACATACTCATAATTAAAAATAAAAATAAGGGCTGGAGAGATGGCTCAGTGGGTAAGAGCACTGACTGCTCTTCCGAAGGTCCTGAGTTCAAATCCCAGCAACCACATGGTGGCTCACAACCCATCCATAATGAGATCTGAAGACAGCTACAGTGTACTTATGTATAATAATAAATAAGTCTTTTAAAAATAAATAAATAAATAAAAATAAGTCTGTAGAAAAAAATCTATCTGCAAATATTGATGAGATTCTTGTTTCCAAATATGGTTTACAATCATTCTTAAGGATCCAGTTCAGTTTTACTGACATTTTGACAAAAAAGAATAACCTAGGCAATACTGAAGTCTACAGTAAACTTAAGTGGTACTTGGGGACTGCGAAGGAGTGTGCAAGGTGTCAGGGCTAGAAAAGTGATGAAAAAGTCAATATAAACATTCACTGAAAGCCAGGTGATGGTGCCACACCTTTAATCCCAGCACTTGGGAGGTAGGTGGATCTCAGTGAGTTTGAGGCCAGCCTGGTCTACAAAGCAAGTTCCAGGACAGGAGGGCTGTACAGAGAAACCCTGTATCACAAAAACCAAACCAAACCAAACCAAACCAAAACATACAAACTGCCCTAAATTGTGTAGTGTCTGTTCGACTGGTTTCAGCAGAACAGTCTACCATTTTGTCTTACATTTAGATAGTCTTAACCTGGTACTGTGCTTAGCGCTAAAGGACAACAACTTAGAAACTGTTAGTTACTTACCTAATTAATGAATAAGATCATACATTCTTTGAATTTCTTCTATAAAACAGAAACAATGCTGGAGTTTTCAAAGCCTTCTAGACTCTAGCCCTTGCTCTCTCTAGCCTTACCCATTTGCTTTCATTGTTCCTGACATATTGAACTACTTCCTGCTTCACCAATATGGTTCAGGCTTCCACATTGCTGTTTATCTTCTTCCCTCTGTCTCTCTCTCCTGTAGGGTCACCAAGGAACACATTACTTATCATTCAAAGGTCAGCTCGTGTCAAGTATTCCCTGACCCATCTCCAAGTAGAAGAGACTGTTTCCTCAGTGGGGCCTGTCTGAATTCCATTGTGAACCTTTAGCACCTTTCTGGATTTATTTGCTCACAGAGACTCTCTATGGAACAGAGCTGTTCCTGAACCCTTGATATCAAATATTAGATCTCATTCATCGCTGTATTCAGTTACTCAAAACTGTGTACCTGCAGCAGGGTATAGTGGCATACACCTTTATTAATCCCAGCACGGAGGCAGAGGCAGGTGGATCTCTAAATTCAAGGTAAGTCCAGTCTACAGAGAGTTACAGGACAGCCAGAGCTCCACAGAGAAACCCCATCTTGAAAAACAAACTAACAAACAAACAAACCAAAACAGCAAAAAATATCACCAGTCATATAATGGATATTCAATGAGTTTCTATGTAGAAATAAATGAATTAACCAACGGAAGTGCTTTTTATGAAAAATGCAATATTTGGGCTAGAAATAGGGCTCAGCAGTTAAGAGCACCCATGTAGCAACTCACAACCAGCTGTAATTAGTTCCAGAGGATCAGATGCCCTCTTTTGGGCCTTGTGGACACAAGGCACACACATTCCATATTTACAAGCAAAACACCTACACATATAGAATAAAAAGTTTTAAAATGTTATTTCCTAGCTCTGATTTGCTATTGTACAACAGGGGACTGCAGAGAATGCAATGCACTGTAGTTTTAAAAACTTGACAGAGGCCACAAAGATGGCTCGCTCAGAAGGTAAGCGTGTCCATTGCTCCTGTTGAAGATAGAAGTTAAGTTCCCAATTCCTCCGTGCAGCTCACAAGCACTTGTAACTGCAGCACTTGTCTAGCTATAAGCACCTGCGCTAACCTTATATACCCCTCTCTCACACAATTAAAAATAAAAATAAATCTAAAAAGAAAAAGCTAAAGAGAAAGACTTCCATGTTTTCTGAAGACAGTGAGAACTGTTTGAGGAGACAGGTTTGCTTACCCCAACTTAAACATTACACAATGTATATATGTGTCAAAACAGCACATGTACGCTTGTAAGTACATAAGATTTTCCTATTTTTATCTATCTGTTTAAAAAAAAAACCTCTTCAAAGTTTTTAAGAAGTCTCAGAGTTTATAGACAAGACTGTAGATGCTAAACTGCACTAGTGTAAAACAATGGATGACTAGCAGCAGGGCCTTTCAATCTGGACGAGAAAGATCCCGCAGAGGATCAAGGAGGAAGGCCAGCAGGAGCTAAAGCAGCAGAATGTCTCTTCTATCGTGTAAACGCTGACAGAAGGAGACAGCAGCAACCAAGACAACTAGGACACAAAACCACAGCAAGCCACTGCTTATCTAGAAACACAACAAAAGATCTTGCAAGAGAGTTGGGCAGTGCTGCTGGTACAGAGTTTGGCTAGCAGGAGGAGAGCCTTGAGTTTGATGCCCGCACCACCAAAGAAAGGCCAACTAAAGACAAAGCTTACAGAGAGGAATTCTCCATCTGTAAAAGAGAGCAGACTCAGACTGAAATGACGGTTTGAAGGTTTCTATAGGCCCCAACATGTCACAGGAGCAGATTCAGTAGAGTGACTGTTAAGTCCTTTTAAGAAAGCAAATGTGGGCTAGAGCAGTAAGAACTGCTCACTTCAATCTGCAACTGCTAATCCTAATGACTAACTTCTCACTACAAGATGAGGCATCCAAAATCAGTATCAATATGAATGCTAGTGCAGTTGGTGAGTCTGAGTGTGGTGCTGGGGATTGAACCCAGAAATCAGGCATTGTAGGCAAGCACTCTACAACTGAGCTATATCCCCAGTCTCGATACCAATGTATTTTAAAGAAAACAGCTAAAGTGAGAATGCAAAAAAGCTGATGTTGTGGCCATAGTTTGTCTTCTGAAAGGATGCAGAAAATCTGGGGCTGGAAAGGTAGCTGAGTAGTTAAAAGCGTTTGTTGCTCCTGTTATAGAGGACAAAGGTTCAGTCCCCAGTTCCCACATGGCAGCTAACAATCATCTATAACTCCAGTTCCAGAGGATTCAACACACCACATGGGCACTGCATACATGTCTACAGATATATATGCAGGTAAAAACACCTATATACATGTTATAAAAATAAACTGCCAGAAGTGGTAGTGTGCGTCTTTAATCTGAGCACTTCTTTGTAAGTTTGAGGCTGGCCCAGTCTACATAGTTGAGTTCTAGGACAGCCAGGGTTATATAAAGAGACCTAGTCTGAAAGAAACCATAAAATTAAAAAATTAAAAAAATCTTTTAATCTTGAATTATATATATATATATATGTGTGTGTGTGTGTGTGTGTGTATATATATATATATATATATATATATATATATATATATATATATTTGTGTGTGTGTGTGTACATACACACATTTATTTGTTTGTCTCTCTGTATGAATGAATGTTTGCCTACATGTTCATCTGTGCACATGTGTGCCTGGTACCAGAGATTTTCAGAAGAGGGCATCAGGTCCTTTGTACCAGAGTTACAGACAATTGTGAGCTACAGTGTGGGTACAAGGAATCAAAGCCAGATCCTCTGGAAGAGCAGCTAGTGCTATTAATCTGTGAGCTATATCTCCATCTCCTAAACAAATCTTTTTTTCTTTAAAAAAAAAAAGGAATTCAAGAAAGATGTTCTCCTTATACACTTTCCTTCTTTTTAAGATGAAGACTCTTGATTTACTGCCAATGATAATAACTTACCTCTGACAGTATCCTGGGGCAACTGAGACGATCAGTCTTGGTTACATTCAGTGCAAAAGGCCAAAACCCTGAAGAGAAAAAGAGTCACACTGAGCCATAGATATGATGATGTAAGATGCCCAAAGCAGCAGCAGAGCAGGCCGCAGACAGCTTTATCTGATCCCACTCTTTCTCTGCTTAGTGTCTGTGGGCCAATGGCCTAACTCTGAAAACATTTTCAAGGGTCAAGTTAAATGAAATATGAGTAAAATCCACATATAATGCAAGGTGCCAAAGACCCAATCAATAAAGGCCAGGTAATAATAAAAACCTGTGCAGTAAAGGCTGGGGATGACGCTCTCCACTGCCTGAGCGTCATCTCCAGTGCAGCACTTGACTAATGTGTGAGGCCCTGGGTCCCATCCTAGCAACACATGAAAAGAGAACAGTTTCTGAAGTGACATTAAAGTCTATATTCGATCTTTATGACTTTCCTTTTAAACAAACTGATTTTTTGATTATTATTATTGTCTGTATGATGTGTTTGTGTGAAGGAGTACAAGTATGCATAGGATAGAGAGAGGAAAAAGGAAAAGGTGGGAAATGATACATTTATATTATAATTTCAAAAAATAAATTTTAAAAGATACTGTCTCTCTATGAAGCCACACTGGCCAAAAATTCACAATCCTCTTATTTCAGTCTCCCAGGTGCTAGGATTACAGGTATGCCAAAACAAATCTTTACTATTTCTTATTTTATCTGTTCCTGCTACCTCAAAAATACCAAACTGCCCTTTCAATGTCTCCATCTTGATGTCTCATAATTACTTCAGACTGAACTTGACCCAAACGCCACCTTTACCCTGCCTAGACTGTTTCTCTCCTTCCCTGTATTTACCAAGGCCCAGATTTCTGATCCTAAGTTCACCTCAAGTAATCTCACCTTCCCCAACCCCCTCACACAAGCCCATCCATGAGTGCTAGCATTTATGTTTTCAAAATTTGCATCTCAGATCCACCCACAATTCTTCATTTTCACTGTCATCATTGCTTCCCCTTCAAAGGTACTGTTCCACTCTCGCTCCTCCCTCACTGCCAAATTTAGTTTATTACCAGCAGCTAGTAAATGCAGAGGTGACTTTATTTTCTGATGACAAGTCTCTCTCCTGCTCAGGACGCACCTACTTTGTGTTTGGAGATGGGCAAAACAAGCACCAGTCCAGGCTGTCAGGAAACTGTCTCTATCTGCAAGTTGCCCACTTGGTTTCACAACACATTTTGTGCTCTATCTATGAGAGGGTATGCCATTCCCGTGGCTATGCAGTATAAGGGATAGCTTTAAGTCTCCAATAATAGTTAAAGTGGTACTTTACTGAATGACCACATTTGCTATTACCTCTGTTTACTGTTGAAATCAATACACCAATGATGTTGCAAACAGAATTAGGACTATCTCCATCACTCCCTCATCCTTCTGCTATGCCACACTGTTGTTACAACCATCTCAAAAGCAAATCTGACCTTTGTGTATGTTGTGGCTTAAATTGAGTCAGTAAGTACCCACTACCTTTAGTGCAGTTTTTTAAAAAAGGATTTTCTAGATGCATTTCTCCTCCACTGTGACCTGGTCTCTGTTCACCACACCTGCTGTGATTTATGCTGAAGACCTTCACTGATTCCCTTCCACTGCTCTACCACTGGTGTCCTCTCCATGAACTTTCCTGAACCCTCCTCTGAGATATATCATGTTCTATTGGTAATATACATGGGTCTGTCTTATGCATTCAACATGAGCCCCTTGACTGCAAAGATTAAGTCTTACATATATTTTAATTTGGTGAGATATCCAACAAACATGCTGAAGCAAACCCCAACTGCATCCTAGGAATTTAATACATAATGCTGGCAGTTCCTCCATCAAATGGCATTGGGTATAAAGTTAAAGGAGCTGGCTGCACCTTCAAGACAGATCTGGTTCTTCTGGAAGACTCAGGGCTACATAGTTACAGGCGACCCTTGTCATTTCAGAGAATTGCTGTCAGTCTCTGATTATCAGGAGAACAACACTGTCTAATCTTAGTTCTTTATTCTGATGAGTTTCTGCCCAGGCTGATCTTTCTAGATCTATCATCAGTCCAAATTCTACACCAATGTCATAATGTACCTCATTATTACATACGCTCTTGACAGAAAACTTTAGGTGGAGATGATAACCAAAGAGGTGGGTCCTTTTCCTGTTTCATTGTCATCATAGACACTTGCTGACATTTAATGAGGACAAAAAGACACTATGGCAGAAGAGCAAGGGAAACTAGGTATTTTTTTCCAGGTGCATATTTTCCTTAAAAGGGACAGAGTATCTCTGCACTCCTAGGATCAAGTGACTGTGCCACCCCAGCCTCCCAAGTAGTTGAGATTACCCGGGTGCTCAATCAGGCCTGGCTCCCAGGTATTCTCAAACTGGGTTTCTCAAAAAAAAAAGCTTCTTTCTTGCTCTGAACCAAGTACTGGCATATTGAAGATAAGCATAAACACTGATTATTCTAAAAGCTTAAGTTATCTACAACAGTATTTTTCTTCTAAGAGATGAATACCAGGAAAATGCCTTCAAATGATTATTTTAAAATGCTCAGGAGTAATCTAATCCTACCACCTGGTCATGCATTGTTAGGGTGGTAAGCTAACAACCACGGCAGTTCCTTCTACTCTCTCTTTTTTTTTGTTTTCCTTTTCTTTCCTTTTTTTTTTTTTTTCGAGACGGTTTCTCTGTGTAGCCCTGGCTGTCCTGGAACTCACTTTTAGACCAGGCTGGCCTCGAACTCAGAAATCCACCTGCCTCTGCCTCCCAAGTGCTGGGATTAAAGGTATGTGCGTGCCACTATGCCCAGCTGCCCTCTACTCTCTTACAGAACAACCAGAGTAATCTTGGGACTTAGAATGAGATTCTGAAGACCTCAGACTCATCCATCCCCAGGTTTTGCCAAACTGAAATAGACTACAGTTAAGTATTTAACTAAACTCACACAATATAATTACAGCTAAGTGTTTCCTAGAGAATATGGCAAGCTGAAAGGCATATATATTCAACAAATGACACTTACTTTTCTAGTATCACCTCTGATGTGACAGGGTTTTAATTTTCAAACTTAACTATTCAGTGTGATTCATTTTAATTCTCAGTTTAAAAATTCAAGCAGCACAGAAAAAACCCTGATCACTCAGTCTCTTCCCTCACGACCCTCCTTGGTTCTCCCTACTGTCACCAGCATCTATCTAGTACAGTCTTGGAATGCAGACTTTTAAGGAATATACTATACTCCAGCATTGTAAAAGCAACAACAAAAAGCAGCCAAATAAAACAACAACCAAAACAACAGCAAAAGGCAACAGCACACCTTTCTGTAACTACATATTGGCTTGGTTTATTTTTTGAGGCAGGGTTTCACAGAACCCAGTCTAGCCCGCTCTCCATCAGTTTCTGATCCTCTTGTTTCTAACCTCCCAGTTGCTGGGGACTGAACCCAGGACTTCATTTTTGTTTTTGTTTTCTGAAACAAGAGTTTTTCTGTTTAGCCCTGGCTGTCCTGGAACTTGCTCTGTAGACCAGGCTGGCCTTGAACTCAGAGCTCTACCTGCCTCTGCCTCCCAAGTGCTAGCTAGGATTAAAAGAGTGTGCCACTATCACCCAGATGAACTCAGGACTTTGTGCATACTAGGCATGTACTCTACCAAGTGAGCTACATCTGAAACCCTGTATTTTTGTGGGGGGCTTTGGGGGGGAGGTGGGGGTTGTAAGACAAGAGCTTCCTGTGTAGCTCAGGCTAGCCTCAAATACCTTGCTTCATCCTCCCAATTACTGGAATTACAGGCCTGTGAAACCAAAAACCTTAACTGAGCCACAAATGAACACTGAAAACCATGAGTTCCTATGTTGAAGGCAATTGGCTACAAAGGAGGCTCACAGGTAGTGAGTATCTTAAGTGAAGCTGTGCATGTAATAAGGGAAACCCCAGCAAGGATGCTAGAAAGGTCATTCCATGCCAGTTCTAGAAAAGAGCAGCTAGCCCAAGTAGGAAAAAAAAAGGTTACCTACGGAATTAAGCTCCACAAATAATAGTGGACACCTAGGAGCACAGGTGTGAGCAGGCCTGTTGTTTAGCCACCCAAACACACTGTTTGCTTTGCCCCAAGGTTTGGAAATGCTATCTTCACAGCTTTAGACAGGTCCAGTCTAGCTTATTGCTTTAGAGAGTCTATAAAAACATTCAAGTCTACTCATTCCTAAATACATATCCCTTTAATCCTAAAATCTGTGCTGTGTCCCTCTTTTCTCTGCTAATCATATTTGCTAGAAAGAAGTTTTTTTTCTTTTTTTTTTTTTAAAGATTTATTTTATTTATATTTATATGTGAGTACACTGTAGCTGTCTTCAGACACTCCAGAAGAGGGAGCCAGATCTTGTTACGGATGGTTGTGAGCCACCATGTGGATGCTGGGATTTGAACTTATCACCTTCAGAAGAGCAGTCGGGTGCTCTTACCCGCTGAGCCATCTCACCAGCCCGTTTTTTTTCTTTTGAGTGAGGTTGTCACTATATAATCTAGGCTGGCCTTGAATTTGTGGTCTTCCTGCCTCAACTTCCTAATGCAGCTTGCATCTGTACTTCCAATGTCCCTATCTTTTCACAAATGTAACTACCAACTCTGTGCTGACGATCCCCAACGCCAGTGCTGAGCGTTCTTACCAGCCTCTAGAATCAGATGCATTGCTGCCTACGCCAACAGACTTCGCTACCTCCTGTGCCACTGGTGCCTAAGACTCAGTGCAACTAAACTCAAACAGCCTGTCCCCAACAGGTATTCTCCCTCTACCTCATCTGAAACATCATCACCCCCTCAGATCAGAAATCTGACTACATCATCAGCTCCTTCCTAGCACCAAAGCCTATCCACTCTAATCAGTGTGGTTTTCTTACCTGTCTGCGGCCACTGACTTTGACTTCATCCATTTTTACTAGTTTCACTAGTTTTTAAATTTTGATTTTCTTAGCCTTTTCAACATAAGAATGATATTTAGAAAGTACAAACACTTGAGTAAGAAAATATAATTTCCACTCCATGCTATACCTGGCCCAGTACCTGCTCAATTCTCCTGCTTCATCTTACAAAGCTACACTGTATTCAATTTCCCTAGAGCACCCACAGGGGTTTCATGTGCCTTTGGGCAAGCTATTTCCTCTTGGAAGTACCCACAGGCCAAACTTCTCAATTTGAAGATGCAGGTTAGGCAATCTTTTCTGTGAAATCCCTGACACCATCTTATCTCACAGGCAATCTCAATGTGATGTGTCCTTCTTCTGAGTTAGTAAACTGTACACTACTCCTTAGGCTTGCTTCTGTGTGGACTACTGCTTATAAGCTTCCTGAGGTCTGGTCTGTGTCATGCTTTCAATAAGAATGGCCTGCATAGGCTCATATATCTGAATGCTTAGTCATTATCAGGGAGTGGCACTGCTTGAGAAAAATTAGGAAGTGTGGCCTTGTAGATGTGTCACCTGGAGACGGGCTTTGAAGTTTCAAAGGTCACAGTCAGGTCCATGCCTATAGATCAGGATATAGACCTCCCAGTTAAATCTCCAACACGAAGTCTGCCTGTGTGCCACCATGATCCTTGACATGATGATAATGGGACAAACCTCTGAATCTGTAAGCAAGCCCCACCTAAATGCTTTATTTTGTGAGCCTTGGTTGTGGTTGGTATCTCTTCTTAGCAATAGGACAGTAACTAAGACAGTCTGCATCAGAGGGATCACTTAATACTTCATCAGTATTATTAAATATAGTGTCTGCCCAAGAGACATTGTCAATAAATCCTTGTGTGATTGACACACATTTTTAGGAAAAAATAAACTCAACTCAATACAATATTCTGATTTGACTCATGTAAGGCTTCTACTCATACATCTCTTTAAAAACAAACAAACAAAACAAAACAAAACAAAACAAAACCCTATAGTATATCAGGGCAGCATGTTATCCCCATGGTACTTACAATAGTAGAGGGTGCCTTGGGACTGGTACAGAAGAAGCCTAGAACCTGCTCTGTAAAACAAGCTGTCCTAGACTCAAAGATCCACCTGCCTCTGCCTCCCACACCTGACTTTAAAACTTCAAAACTCTGACTTTAAAACCTGTTTTACTCTACTATCTGGAAAAATCTGGAAAGACCCCATGTAGGGGACAGTCTCAAGCAGGAATGATGAGAAAGACAGGTATCCCACCTTGGGCTACTAAGCCTGTTTGTTCAATTGTATGTGTTTTAGGCTACCTCCAGGACAGTTGGTTAATTCTTAAGCAAAGGGCTTGAGAAAACAGGACTACCTTCTGATAACCTAAACACAAGTAACTGTGTTCATCCTCATCACACTTCAGAGCCAAGAGCCTGGAGGCAGGCTTCACTGTAACTGTTGGTCACGTTAACAAGTTTTACTTATTTGTCATAACTGGATCTGTGTGTGTGTGTGTGTGTGTGTGTGTGTGTGTGTGTATAAGGCAGTCAGATGTATGTATGTCCTCTATCCATATTGCAGAATTACAAACCCATGCCACCACACCCAGCCTCAAGGTCTAGGCATTGAACTCAGGTCCTCTTGCAAGCACTTTACTGACTGTGCCATCCCTCCAGCTCTGACACTTTTGCTTGTTTGTTTGTTTGTTTGTTTGTTTTGTTTTGTTTAGGGGAACACAGTCTCACTATATGTCCTAACCTCTCACCTCATATTGTACATCCCAGGCTAGCCTGGAACCAAGTGCAGATTACAGGTGTCTCAGTAGAATGCTTTTGTAACCCATTTATAATGAGGAAAGGAAGGCCCTTATTCTCCTTCCACACTATACATTAATTCTGTTTACTTGAGTTCCTTGAGGCAAGGTTTGCTACATAGACTAGGCTGACCTTCAAAGTCACAGCATTCTCTTGTCATTTGCTTTCCAATGCTGAGATTACAGCGTGAGCCACATCGCACAAGGCTGTATATGTGTATATGTGTATATGTGTGCCGCATGCACTTTGTTCAGGATAGGTAAGCACTCTACCAGCTGGGCTACATCCTGATCCCTTTGCTTTTGTTTTGTTTTTTGTTTTTTGAGAGGCAGGTCTCACACAGCCCATATTGGCCTCTAACTCATTGTGATCCTCCTGCCACTCACATCACACATAAAGAAAACTAAGCAGTAGCTGTTTTAACACAGAAGTTCACAGAACGTACAGAAAGTGGAGGGGTAATCCATGCGGCCTTCAGAAAGAAAAACTGATTCCAACTGAGAATGATAGAATTTAAAACAGTAGTTCTCAAACCTATTCATCTGAGGATCTCACTTCATTCCAAAAAATTAGAGGACTCCGAGGGGAGGGGAGGGGAGGG